>JAYXIM010027524.1:0-67343 GCA_037575425.1 Anastrepha fraterculus
CCTTGGAATCGTAAAATCAAATGAGCATCGACTTGATTTTTGACTTCTAAACGCGATTTTTTGGGTGGTGACTCATCTGTGGCCTTCCATTAGCTTTGAGATTCATGTTGGAGTAAGCCATATTTCCATCAGCAGTTACAATGTTGTAAAGGAACTTCGTCTTTTCTCGCCTCTTTAAAAGGTCTTTCGAATGTTGAATTGTGAGCAATTTTTGGTCCTCAGTTAATTTGTGCGAAAAGAAACGTGCAGCGACCTTTTGTAAGCCCAAATGGTGAGTTAAAATGCGATAAATCGATGTTTTGAAGATATTCAACTCCGATTCCGTGAATTTCAGCGATGATCTCGGTTAATATTTGATAATTTTACGAACAATTTCGATGGAGTTTTCGGTGTTGATTGATTTTGGGCGGCCTGTATGTTCATTGTCATTTATGGCCTCACAACCATCTCTGAAACATGTAAACCACTCATGCACTCTGGCACGAGATAGATAATCATCGCCATACACTTCTTTCATCAATTAAAATGTTTCGGTAAACGTTTTACCGATTTAAAACAAAACTTGTTATTAGCTCTTTGTTCGAAACTCATTTTTGTACCGATGACACAAACATACTGACACTTTAGACGCATATAGTTTCGCTTCCACTGAACCGAATGTTACCAAGCTTTCACTGGAAGTCAGCTAGGAATGTAACTTCTAACGCATTCACTCATTAAAAATATGGCGCCATCAAAAACATTTTTATGACGGCAGTCCTGTTTATTTTGGACTTACCTTGTACTAATTCGAAAAAAGTGGTTAAAAAATACTTGGCACTGCCAATAGCTTTTGAATATGACCGCTAGTTGAGGTCGAACTATTAACGAATAAATAACAGTAATAATTTAATTTCATGTTTTTATATTAAACTGTGGTCCACAAAATAAAATAAAAATCAAAATAAAGGGTCCCTCAAATTAATGCCTTGTTATGGAGTAGTGAATAATTCTTAGACGGTACCTTTTTTTATTGATAAGGAGGATGTGGCAACAAAATGGTGCGAAAGCGCTAGTTGGATTCTGGAAGAAACACCACTCAAACTAACCAACTTACCTTTTTGTATGTCATCTTTGACATTTGTCTAGTAGGTAGATGTACAAGTCCACACTATAGAACAACGCCCTAAAATTTTTGAACGTTTATTGAAAATAGTTGATTGGTAAGAAAAACATATCGTAAAATTCGTTACTTTTTTGGTGGAAATAATCATTCGAATGCATTCGATGAATAAATTTTAAGGAACTCGTTCTATCGAGAATAAAAAAATAACTGGCAGACCAGAATATTTCTGCTGTTGTGCGAAGTGTTGCTGAACAACATTCAACCATGCATCGACTTTTTGGGGGATCTCTCACTTGTAGATGTGCTGACGGTGGACATTTAAATGGTGAGATTCTTCACATATAGGAGGTGTGTTCAAAAAATAAGTCGTATGTTCAAATTTTGGGGGCTAAGTACATTCGGCCCGGCATTCGAAGTGTAACCAACTTCAGACCGCTCGCGCAGCTGATACACGGGCATCATCATCACTGTTAGTTGACTAAATGACAATCCAAAGTATTGTTTACAAGTGCGCGGAAGCATTTTGCCGAGAGTAAACGTGAAAAAAGGAAATCCGAAATGGATTTCAAACGTAAAAGTGTGATTGCATTATATTTGGCTGGAAAATCACAACCAGCGATTGTTTGTGAGCTCGAGCACCTTAAAGTAAATAAAGTTTTTGTTTATCGCCGCATTAGTCGTTACACTGGTACTGGTAGCATCACGTCATGGAGGTGGTCATCAAAAGACTGCGCCGTCACGTGAAATGGTTCAAAAAGTGAAAAATGACTGGAGTGAAATCCTCGACGAAGTGCCAATCAAATGGCGAGAAAACTGAAAATATCTGACCGTAGCATCCGCCGCATACTGAAAAATGATCTCAAAGTCAAGCCTTATGATATCTAAAAGGCGCAACCTCACACCAAAGCAGCAACAAGTCAGACTTGAGAGAGAAGGAGTTGCTTGCTTGGTCGAAAGTGTATATCGTGCTTTCTGACGAGGAAATTTTCAAATTCAATGATTCATAAACTCCCAAAACGTATTTTTTTCGTCAAGATAAATGCGAAATATTATCGGGAAAGTATTCTGTAGGTTGCCTTGAAGTCGTGGGCAGACAAACATTTCGGTGGACGTTTCAACAGAACTCGGCACCGTCCCACAAAGCTCGAGTGAACCAAAAATGGCTAAGAAACAAAGTTCGGAACTTCACAGCGTCCACACTCTCTCAAATGGCTCTCAAATGTACCAGGCGCGAATCTGATGGATGATTCTCTTTGTGCCATTTTGGGGAGCAAGGTTCGAACTAAAAGATTCACCAGTCCGCGAGTGGGCCAAAATACCTGCAAGTCACATTCGGGCAGCTTGCGATTCGTTTCTGGAGCGTCTCAAGGACATAGTCAAGGCAAAAGGTGGTCAGATCGAGCAAACATAAATTGATGCTTAATTTTGTATTATTTTCACACATGTTTTACTTTGAATTAAATAAAAGTAATTTTCCAAACAAAATTTACGGCCAGTTTAATTGGTTACACTTCGAGTGCCAGACCCTGTATAGTAAGAGTTATTATTTTTATTGCCACTCTTAAATAGGGGACTATAATATAGGTAACTTCACAATCAACGACAATACCTAAAGCGAGTGATTTATTAAAGGCCATACGTAATGGTAAAACTAAAGCAGGAATATTTTTTATTAAAAAATTAGAAAACCCGCTAAAGCATAAATCCGCTTTTAATGAGGTATTCGATTTAAAGAAAGCAACCTTCAAAGTTGTTGTAAATAACACAAACCTAAATATCTGAGCGTAGTACTTATCATTAAATAAAGACCCGTGTGTATCAATAGAAGATCGCATTCAGGCAGCTAACAGAGCATATTTTGGGCATATAAAACTTATGAAATCTTCATTGATATCAAAGGAACAAAAATTGCAGATGTACACAACTATTCTTAGAGCGGTGAAACATGGATGTTTAAAGCAAATGACGTGAATTTACTGATGCGTTCTGAAAGAAAAAGTCTTAGTAAAATAATCGGCCCTATGCGATTAGAAGACGGTACATGCCGTATACGGTACAACCACGAACTAAGTGACTTAATCGTGGGACGAAATGTAACGCGGTTTATAAAGTCGCGAAGATTACGTTGGTATGTTGTTGTTGTTGTTGTAGCAGTAATACAAAGCCCGTCAGTGTATGGTATATCACCGGTCGTCTTCGTCTGGCTCATCTAGAGGTAGGCCCAGGAAACATGATGTTTCCACAGGTTGTGTACAGAGGGACAGGGGTGTTAGATGAGTAGGTTTTAAAGGGCATGTGAAAAGATGGTTAGTGTCGTGCGAGGTGCCTTTACATGCCGGACATATGTTTGGTATGTCGGGGTCAATTCTGGATAAGTAGGAGTTTAACCTACTACAGTATCCAGAACGTAAACGTGCCAAGTTTTCACGGGACTCTCAGGGTAGTTGGAGCTCTTCATCTGCTAGGGGTGGCGGTTGGACTCCGACTACGGTATTCGGTGGACGGGAGCTTATGAAGGTGGTAACCGTCTCCCGGTGAATGTCGTTTAATGTCTGTCTAAACACTGTCTGGTCCAGTAGATGTCTGTTAGTTTTATCCGGGATCTCGTCGGCGTAGTTTAGTAGATGTCTCCTGACATGCCTGGCTGGCGGCTCTGGCTCAAGCTCGTCTCTACAAGGGTGAAACCTGCGGTAGCACCCTAACAGGAACTGCTTGCTGAACAGTTTGTTATGCTCCTTCACAGGTAGCAAATGGGACTCGTCATGAAGGTGTTGTATTGGGGACATCAGGAGGCAACCCGTAGCTGCCCGAATGGCAGTGTTTTGGCATGTCTGAAGCTTTATTCACTGCGTGTCACTAGTTCCAGGCCACCAGACAGAGGCAGCATAGTTTAGAACCGGCCAGCCCATTGCCTTAAATGTCGATAGCAACAATTCTTTGTCTTTTCCCCAAGTGCTGCCGGCAAAGGATTTGAGGACCTTGCTGCGATTTTGGACACTCAACATTTTGGGATTGTTTAAAGTTGGAATTGGTGTTTCATCGACTTTTACCTTGAGGGGCAGTTTGACCTCTTCTGTCCAAGTGGTAAAGAGGGTCGCCGTGGACTTAGTGGGGGAAAGTTGGAGATTCCTCACAGTGAAAAAGCGAGAAATGTCGGTGAGGTAGCTGTTCACTTTGGAGCACAGGCCATCGATGTCATTGCCCGACGCCATTATCGAGCAGTCGACAGCGTATGAGACCAAGGGCACTCCCTCTAGTCGCTGGGGGAGTTTCGAGATGTAGAAGTTGAACAGCAAAGGTGAAAGGACACCACCCTGCGGAACACCTTGCTTGATCTTCCTCTGTTTAGAACCTTACGCTGGTATGGCAATATTTGCTCATTCGATAGTGTTGTTGTTTTAGAACCAATTTTCGAAATTTGTTAATGTCTGGAAAAGCTGGAGCTTGTGCAATCGTACAATGAACGCTTCAATCGGAGCAAAATTGAGGGAGTTATGGCACTTTTACTGAAAGAATGAGCAGCGAAAGAGTGACCAAAAAAGTTTTTGAAGCGAAACCAGAAGCGGCGAGAGAGAGAGAGAGAAATGCCGACCACGTCAAAGATGCTTACAAGACGTGGAAGATCATATATGAGTGATGGGAATTTCACAACATTGAGCGACAGTGGAATATGGAGATAAACGAAGGCCTGTTGTAGAGAAGGCGAGGGTCCATCGCGGTCTGTAATGCCAATATGAGTGAGTATAAATTTATTATAAATGTACAACATTCGTAAATTTTTAAGGATTTTCCAAATCTAACCAGCTCTCACCGAAATCCAATTTTCTACGGTAGCAGCTTACAATATTTTTCTGAGGCGCTCCACTCGCACCAGATAGGGTGATAAAATGATACGCGCACAATATTTAACGCTTGCAGCTCGAAACTTTTAAATTTATTGTCTTTATTTCTCATCCCATCGCAGTTGATTATTTGCATATTCGCCACCATTTTCCATTTAAACTGTCCACCTGCTGTGATTGACTTCAAACTAAATAGATTTGATACACCGCAATACAAATGTGATTTATGAAGATTAGCGCTTTTGTACAAGACAAAAAAAAATGGTGAATAGCAATTTGAATTAAAATAGTTTCTCTAATAAGTGTGTTGTTGTTTTTGTTTCGAAATTAATACAAAAGGGATTTTTCTAATTTTTCATTGATTTTATGACAGATGCAGCTACTGTTTGCTCGCGTGGTGTGCACTTTACACACATACAGCCATACATAGGTATAAATGTACAGGTGTATGTGTGTTTGTAGGTTTGTGCCGTTAAATAGTGGGGGGCGGTAAAGCAGCAGCAATAAAAGAATACTGAATAAACATAAATAAATAGGCTTTAATATGCATTATATACATACTTTTTTACATATCTACGAGTATAAGTCACAAGAAAAGAAGCGGTTTTGGTCAAGGTTTATGTGGGTAATTGCATAGCACAGGTCTACAAAATTCACTATTTTTTCGTTTTTCGATATGCGACAGGTTTCTAGTGCAATTTTGTTCTAGGGTCCATCACGTCATGGGTTTGAGAAAAAAATGGCGGTAAAACCCATAAAAATGTATCAAACGACTTTAACTTACACTAAAATAACCATAAAAGTAATGCCCAAAAAACCGTGTTTGAAATAATATGCGATTAACCCTTTATGACCCAGCGAATGCAATCAAATGGCAAAGTATCAAATTACATTTAAAATTACTATTCGGGGGTTTTTGGGATCGCTGGTTACAAATATGATGTTATTTTTTCCAAATTCGTTAATGCCTATGGTTGGTTTTTAGGGTTGCATAAGAGATTTTTATGGCCAGGTGTTAGAAAAGTAGCAATAAAACTCCCAAACACGTGTTTTTGAGTGTGTTTGCGACTAATTTTTTTTTTTAAGCTGAGGCAATTTATACTTTGGTCTATACTTACATTAATACTCGGGTTAACCCAATTTTATTCAAGGTTGATGAAACTAATTTTAGTGTAATGAAATGTGATCTCATTCGAAATTTTAGAAAATCATCAATATTTTTTTCTTCCCAAGCTCCGCCCGCTTAATGTTATTTGGTTACGCATAACGCAATGAAAAATTTGTTTTACTTATAAAGGCAAGCTGCAATGACGTTAATTGCCATGTTCTTCCCAAAGATAAGCTGTCGGATTCTTTTCAGCTGCTGGAGGATGTTAGATTATATTAGAATTGTGGGCGGTTGGACAAGTCCAAGCACTCAGTCCGTAGACCATTGTGCTACACCCGGATAGATATCAGCTGAAAGAATAGAGAGATAGGAAAAATAAAAAGTGGATGGTTAGTCGCATAAATTAGTTTGACGTCACTCTCCCACAAATCTCTTGGATTTATTGATAAATTTTAAGAGATCCTTTATCCATACTCAGTATAACGCAACCCAATATCCTAAGCCTGTTTCTGGAAAATGCAGGACAGCTACAGAGAAAATGCTCTGCAGTGTCGTCATTCTCAAGACAGGATAGGCATATCGAGATGTCTACGACCGCCATGGTAGCCATATGCTGACCACAGACGTTGCGCCCTGTGCTTACACCCACAAGTAATCTCAGGTCCTTTCTGCTGAGTTTTAGGAGAAATGTCGCTGTTTTTCTGTTTGGTTCTTTCACAAGGCACTTGGCTACTCTGCACGAGTTCAACCCAGACCAACGTCCTCTATGGGTAGACCTCATGAAGTCGTCAATCCATAGTTGAATCGATGCAGAATTGACACCTAGAAAGAATTCAGGGCCTTGTGGTATGCTTTCAGAGCCTCGTTGTGTTTTGGAACACTGTTCACTTTTGTCTTACTTTCACTGACTAACTTCGAAGTGCAGCGTGGGTTAGCAAGGGCTTTCAGTGCAGCTTGATTGTCACTACAAATTCCAATACTGTTGCCCCGCCACTCTCAATTAACCCGTACGCCACATTCAAGATGGCATAGACTTCCGTAAGGAACACCGTGGACATCTGCCCTGTGGAATAGGAGTACTTAGTGTCTTCGTCTAAGTACCATCCAGATCCGCTTCCATCACTAGTTTTGGATCCGTCGGTGTAGAAAGTGTGCTAATATCCCGTTAATAGGTTCTCTGGACTTAACCATTGACCTCTAACTGGGATTAAAACGACATACTTCGTACCGAAGCTAACGACAGGCACCCGATTGTCCACTGGCATAGAGAACAGTCTGCCCCGCTCCGACAACTGGTGACATATCTGACAGCGCCAGTGCTTACTTCATTTCCCCAGACTCCGTTTAACTTGAGCCTGTACGCCGCCTTCATCGCTTCCTTTCGAATTTGAAGATCTAGAGGTTGCAAGTTCAGAATGACATTAAGGGCATCCCCAGAGGTTATGCTCATGGCATCTCTGATACCCAAGCACACACTTCTGTGTAGCCTATTTAGGGGTTTTACTCTGGAATAAACCATTGTGGCTTTCCACCATACTACAGAGGTGTATATAATAATTGGTCTAATCAAGGTGATCTGCAACCAGTGCACTATCCCCGGTTCTAGACCCCATGTCTTGCCAAAGGTTCTCTTCTTCTTTCTTCTTTGATAAGATATGCGCAACTAATAAATATTAATATTAAGGACGCATACACTGCACATTTTACATACATTGATGAACGTACACGTATGTGACGGGGTGATGGGGTGACGGGTGTAGGGTCTAGAACTTTTTCACAAACAAAAACACACAAAAAATCATTGAAATTGGCAGAAATGTAAATAAGTTAGATTTAATACTTAGATGCTTGGCATCCTCCACTGCTGGAGGATGTGTGGCAAGGTTGCATTATGTCCCCAATCCTGTTACTCCTCGTCATCGCAGTCGTTCTGTGTGAGGCATTTAGTAACGAATATTGACAGGGAGGCTTGCAGTGGCAGATAAATAATACCTTTCTCAGGTACCTGGCATACGGTGATGACATATTCTTGAATTGAGATCACTAGCACATAACTGTGTTCGTTGGCGAAGCGTACTAGGTGACGCCCTATGCTCCAGATAGCAGTTGAAGGTACTTATATTTCATACCATAAGCAACTGAAACTATTATTAGGTCTGTCAGAACTGTTAGTTAGTACGATCACGATATTTTATTTTATTTTAATAGAAAGATGTCATCCTCCACGAAGTGAAGAAGTGAAAGAATTTCTAAAACACTCCTTTTGTTACCCTTTCTTTCTTTCATTACAATAAAACAGGTAAATTATAACTTTGATTTATTTTGGATCGAACTATTTAGCAATAATATTTTTTTCGTAACCTGAAAAAATACTGCATTTTTAGACTACTAAATGAATTAATAAATAACAATTTTGTTGAGTTATGGAAATTTTGCTTTTGACCTTTGTGCGCTTCATTGCTTGTCTGTTTGTATATGGCACACAAATGTCAAATACGAGTGTCTTAGGACGCCATCTCCAAGAATTATAAATCTTCCAGTTGGAAACAATAATCTAAATATCCTTATGGCTTTATTAGTTACGCAACTAGGTTCTCGCTGTTTTTTTTTATGGAAATACAACTTTATTCTGTAAAAATGGTTACAAGTGAATCATTGAAAGTATTGCCCATCGCGCCCTACTACACTTTACCATCTTTCTGGTAGATCTCGCATATCATCGCGGTAAAACTGCTCATATTTTAGGGCTATCCACGGATAAAGCCTTTTTTTGATGTCTTCATATGAATGGAACTGCTGGTCAGCTAGACCATGTACCATCGATCGGAACAGGTGGTAGTCGGACGGCGCAATATCTGGGTAATGTGGCGGGTGGGGTAGGATTTCCCAATTCAGTGTTTCCAGGTAGGTTTTAACGGGTTTGGCAACGTGAGGCCGAGCATTGTCATGCTGTAGAATCACTTTTTCATGCCTCTCCGCGTATTGCGGCCGCTTCTCGCGCAGTGCTCGGCTCAATCTCATCCATTGAAGTCGATACCGATCTCCAGTGAGGCTTTCGCTTGGTTTTAACAGTTCATAATAAATAACAACAACTTGGTCCCACCAAATGCATAGCACAACCTTCGCAGCGCCAATATTCGGCAGTCCCCATGACTTTCTTTTCTCTGGATTGCTGTAATGAATTCATTTTTCATCGCCCGTCACGATGCGATGAAGAAAACCCTTCCTTCTTTGCCGCTGGAGCAGTTGTTCACAGGCGAAAAAACGACAACGACGTTCAACATCCCTTGGTTTTAACTCATAAGGAACCCAAGTCCCCTGTTTCTGAATCATTCCCAAAGCATGCAATCGCTTGGAAATGGATTTTCGGGTAACTCCTAATACTGAAGCAAGCTCTTCTTGCGTTTGACAAGGATCTTCATTGAGCAATACCTCCAATTCAGCGTCTTCGAAGGTTTTGGCCTTCCTTCAAGCGGACGGTCGTCAACATTAAAATCTCCGTCTGTGAAGCGACGGAACGACCAATCTCGGCACGTTGTGTCACTTAAACCAGCATCTCCATACACTTTTTGTAGCTCTCGATGCGCTTCAGCCGCCGTTTTTGTTCTACATTTGCATTATTTTGAACACCATTTGACTAGTCCACATTTTTTACTCGTTAGTGTAGGGTAGATGGAGTGTGTGTAGGTCAGTTAGTGTAGGTCAAATGCCTAATGTTTGTATATATACCTACCTATATCTACACAAATATATGTATGTATGTGTAAAAAACGTCCAAATTTATGCTACACAATTTGTTAACCGTTCGACCCTGACTTAAACACCAGAAATTCCACTGAACTTCGGTTGAAGAATAGCCAAAGTCAAAAACAACCACAAAAAAAAAAACAAAATTGATTTGTACATTTTACGATTATGTTGTGGTCTCACCAATTTTGGCACATCTATTTGACAGTCGATATTATAGTAAAGTTTATTATTCCTATTAATTAATTTATCTTGATTGTTTTAAATTAATAAAAATATGATTGATTTTATCAAAAGGCAACATTCGGAAAGAAGTGGCGCTGTCAGCTCATAAAAATGTTTTTCCAAGCTTAAAAAGCAAATACTTCTAAATCACACGTACATCCAAACACAAGTGAGAGATGTGACCATGCCTAACTGCGTGTGGATATATGTAGATATATACACCCATACACACATGCATCCATACACACATGCACACGTATTACGCAAAAGCCACTTCCTCATCGTAGGAAAAAACTTGTCTGCTGTTGTTCGCTAGTAGATTGTTTTGTTGCTGGTGAAGAGGTTATGGTAACTATTAATATGGTGAATGCTAGTGCCTCTGAGCTACGGCCTAAGTGGCTACTGGTGTTGACGATATTATTATTACTACTTTTTTTCTATTCTCCTTCAAAGCCAGCTTAATTTTGGCTTGTATTTTTGCTTTTTTCGCCCATTTTATAAATTCTTCTTAGTTTACGTTTGTATTATTTTCTATTTTCATGTACATATGTATGTATGTATTTGTGTATGTGTGCGCATAGACAAATGTGCAAACAACTCCGAGTACTTACTAAATACTGCAACAACAAATAGGCAGGCACGTCGTTAAGTGGCCAGAAAACAAGTTAATTAAAAGCCATCCAGCGAATGTTCAAATGCCACAAAAGATACAGTAGCCTGTAATAATGATCATACAAAAAATTAGCCGTTTTTGTTCTCTGAAACAGAATTAATCATCCAACTTGATTTTTGCATAACTTTTTTACTAAATAAAAAAAGTATTTTGAGTGTGGAAATCTTCGTTTTTATCGGGTCACTTCACAAGTGTCAGATATGACCAACGGACGACGCCATTTGCAAAATTTGTAATTTTTCCGATAGGTTGATTCGTTTTGCGCCATCTTGTATGTAGTTTTAAGTTTCCAGAAAATAAAAATAAGAGTAAAAATATAGTGTAATATATAATAAAATAAAATAAATAAAATACCATTGAAAGATTTACACCATGATGAGTTTAACAACGACCGCCAGTCGTTTCGTTCTCGCGTTAACCGGCGCCAGTTGGACGCACCAAGTGAAGCCACGTCTCCTACCACCAGCTGGTACCGCATCGAATACTTTTAGAGCTGGAGCGTTTGTATCCATTCGCACGACATGACCCAGCCAAGGTAGCCGCAGGATCTTTATTCGCTGCGCTATGTCTATGTCGTCGTAAAGCTCATACAGCTCATCGTTCCAACACCTGCGATATTCGCCGTTGCCAACGTGCAGAGACTCTTATTGACATAAGGTTTGGTTGTTAAGGCCGATGATGCCAATATCATTGGCATACCCCAGCAAAAGTACGCTCTTATAAAATATTGTGTCTGACCGATTAAGTTCTGCGGCTCGTACGATCGTTTCCAACATCAGGTAAAAAGAAATCACATGACAGCGAGTAACTCTATCTGAAACCTCATTTGGTATCAAAGGGCTCGGAGAGGTCCTTCCCAATTCTAACGGCGCTGCTGGTATTGAGCAACGTCACTCTTCTTGTGGATTGGGCAGAGCACACTTAAATTTCAATTGGCAGCCATGTTTGAATAGCTCAGCCGGCAGTCCGTCAACTCCCGCAGCTTTGTTGTTCTTTAGACGCGTTATCACTATTCTCACGTTGTCATGGTCGGATAGCGGATCGACATTCCCATCGTCAACGAGGTATTGGGATCTTCACGATCTCTGTGACATGTGCAGTTGTCACTATATACAGGGTCCGACACTCGAAATGTAACCAATTAAAAAGGCCATACATTTAGTTTGGAAAATTACTTTTATTCAATTCAAATGTGTGAAAATAATATAAAATTAAGATTCAATTTACTTTTACTCGATATGACCACCCTTTTTGCCTTGAGACGGTCCAGAGACGAATCGCTGCCCGAATATGACTTCCAGCTATTTTGGCCCACTCGCAGACAATGGCTTTTCTCAGCGCCTCGAGACTGGTCAATCTTTTAGTTTAGCTCTCCAAGAATTTTAGAGCCATTGAAGTTTGGAGCGTGGAGTTTTAGCCATTCTTGATTCACCCAAGCTTTGTGAGACGGTGCCGATTCCTGTTGAAACGTCCATGGTCTGCCACCAAAATATTTGTCTGTCTACGGCTTCAAAGCAACCTCCAGAATACTTCCCCGATAATATTTCGCATTTAGCTTGGCGCCAGGCTCGATGAAAACGATTGGAGAGCGCCCATCGGCGGTTACAGCGGACCAAACTATTACTTGTGGCTGGTGCTGCCTCCTGGTGTCCAATCGATGACTCAAATTCTCGTATGAACAGTCGGTCGAATAAACTCTATCGTTTTGGGAGTCTACGAATTGCTCACCGCATTCAGTCAAACGAAGTAACTCCTTTGCTCTCTCAAGTCTGACTTGTTGCTGCTTTGGCGTGAGATCATGCGTCTTTTAGATCTTGTAAGGCAAGACTTTGAAATCATTTTTCAGTATGCGGCGGATGCTATGGTCAAATATTTTCAGTTCTTTCGCCATTTGATTAGCACTTCATCGGGGATTTTGCTCAAGTCGCTTCTTCACCAATTCACGTGACGTTGTACTCTTTTGATGACCATCTCCATGACGTTTCGCGATGCTACCAGTATCATTGGAACGAGTAATGGTGCGATATACAAAAACATTATTTACTTTCAGGTGCTCGAGCTTACGAACAATCGCTGGTTGTGATTTTCCAGCCAGATATAATGCAATCACACTTTTACGTTTGAAATGCATTACAGGTTTCCTGTTTTTGCTTTTACTCTCGGCAAAATGCCCGTGCATCAGCTGCGCTAGCGGTCTGAAGTTGGTTACGTTTCGAGTGCCGGACTCTGTATTTAGCAGGTCTGAGAAGTGGTCTCTCTTTCTGGTAGATATCTCCCTTTGATGCAGATTATTGCGGGGTGCTCGTCCACCGGAGTGAACGAAGGTACTTGGCGACGAAGTCTCTCTCCTACTCTAAATACAACACCTTTACATGGCTGCTGCACTAGACGTCGAAAAGTCTAATGCACTTTTTACCTTGAAGTATCCACGCTTCTCTTGAATGGCGGTGATGTCAGCCTTTGTTCCTATGAGAGCATCAATCAGCCGGGCAGAGGTACCTTCACCATTAAGGGACTGAACATTCCAGGTGCTTACCCTCAAATCGTAATCCTTATTTCGTTTGCAGGGATCGTAATCAGCGTAAGCAGTTCTCATCCAAGGTTTTGTTGGGTTTTTCATTGGGGAAGGATTTTTACGTAGAGAGTCCCAAATCCAGCACGCAACCAGATATCTTGGATTGCTTCGCCTTCTCATATTATGATAGTTTGCCCTCAAACAGGGGTTCGGAAGCTACCCAGGAGGTACTTGGACGAAGCCCGGAAGCTGACTTTGGTTGCTTCAACACTGCGAATTCTCTTTTGGTGTTGCCCGCCGTGTCTAAAGTACGGTCAATAACAGCATTGAGAAGAACGAGAACTCAAAGGGTCTCGATTCATGAACGCGATCTTCCTAATATTCATTTAAGTGATTCCAAGCAAATTTCGTTTCTTTCAGCACTTTTCCAGTGCTACCAACGTATGTTTATTTATACCAGTTGTTTTATCGATGGCGAATCGAAGAGGCCTATAGAGAGCGAGAAACTTAATTTAAACACAAAATTTCTATTAAGCTCGCGATCAATTTTGATAGGTCAGGTGAATGATCGCACGGACACACACACACACACACGGCGTGGAGGTTTTTTAGTTGGCTGCGGATTTTTGCATTTGCTCACGTAATAGCAATTCGCTATCGCGAATGACCTGTTTGGACCAGCGATAGCGTAGAGATGTGCATTCGTATACGCCAAGTATTGCAAGTGGGTTTGTTTGATTGCCAGCCTGGTGGGTCGGCCGGCGGGTTGTTCGAATGCATATTTGTACGTGCATATCTAATACTTTCGTTTAGCGCTAAACGAAGCGCATCGAATCTACGCTGGCAGATATTTATATACATTTCCTATACAAGTTTATGCGCTCATAGCAATTTAATGCAATTAAATAACTTTTCTAAAATTAGTTCGATTGATTAACATTTTATTTTGTCAGAAACAACTTTTGCTTGGGCTAGACTTTATGGGCTAGAGGTAGTCAGAGGCCAGAAAAAATGATGATTTTCAATAATTTTTTTTTTGCTAGTAAATTGCTTTATTTTACAAAAATAAAAACATAGCGTTAATACATCATCTTTCGACTCGACTTTAGCAAAATTTAAAAAAAGAAAATTAGTAATTGTAAAAGTTAGCGCTGTTTGTGTGGAGCCCGTTTCTCCAGAAGTCCCTTGCGTTGATCATCACAAGTCCTTGGATATCGAACTAAAATCAATCGGACAAGAGAAACTAGTTTTATTAATAGATAATCTTCTGCATGATTGAAGCTTTTTTTCAAAATTATAAATATGGCGGTCTCAGGAAATATTTTTCAGATTGTCGGGGAAGAAAACGATAATTAATTGTTTAAAAAAAAATCGAAATTTTTGAAAAAAAAAATCTTTCGATCAAGTACGAGTTTTTTATGTTTTTCAAAAGCAGCATACAATTTATTGAAATCTATTAAGCGGTGTTTAAGTATTCCTCAGTTCAAAAAAACATTGTTTTGGGAAAAACGCATTTAAATTTTTGCTATCTGCTCCGGAGCGCCCGAGCTCCTTTTGTTAATTGTTGAATAACTCAAAAAGTATTTGTCGGATTCTCTTCAAATTTTCACACAATACTTTTAAGATATTATACTAAAAATTCTGACTACCCCTAACCCCTTAGGTAGTTTAGTAGAATTCTGGAAGAATTTTCCTTTATATATCAAATATTAGTTTGTGGAAAAAGAAATCCATTATTTTCTCGGTAAATGGCTGTAGAGATAGTAGATTTTCTTCACTTTATGCTCGAGTTTCTCGTTCAATTTTTATGCCTGCACTGCCCTACAAAAGGACCGACTTAGAGTCCCTTCTGAGTTTTAGATGATTTTTATGAGACGCCTCTTCATACCAGAAATGCACTCGAAGGCTAGCGATTGCCTACTGAGAGAAAGTAAAATAGAAAAAATAAATAAATAGCATGAAAAAAAGTTTTCTATCATTGGATGCTTCATAATACACAATGGACATCGAACTCGGTGCTACTCGTATGTTAGTCACGCAATCCGCTCAGTCACGGCAGGCGCAAAATTAAGGTTAATCTGATTAAAATTTGTTATCTCAATTAGAAAATTATTGTTTTACTCAACATTAACAAGATGCTTATGCTTCAAATGGAACTTTTGTTTTATTTCAAAAACGCACTAATTGCGCCAACTCTTTATTGCGCATTGAAGATAACTAAGCCGAATTTCGTGTTAAGTGCAAACAATTCAAGATGTTTATTGAGCATTTTGATTTACCCGCTAAGCAGATATTTGCACAGCTGGTTTAATTGCCTTATTTCGGCTCATCGAATATATTGTTTTGGTACGCGCCATCTGTGGACTTATGCGGTACAGTCAGAATCTAATAAAAAATAAAATATGGGGTATGGGAATAAGTTTCCGGCCTTGTGAAACAGGTGTCGCTGCTGATACTATTTTTGTGTTCGCTCTAGTAATATTCTGGTGATTTGAAGGTGTAAATGTGAGGTCTCGATTGCACTAGTCGACATTCGTTTGAAGCGTAGAGATCTTTTTTTATTTGACGTCAAAAATGTCTACATTCGTCCCGACAAACCAGCTTTTGCGGGAGGTCATGCCTCATTTTACTTTATTTTTTTCTAGTTTACTCCCCTCGGGCCTCGACAAGACTCTTCCATCGTACATGGTTCTGTGCTGTTGTTTTTGCACCACCCCATAAGATCTCGGCGTCTGCTAGTTCTCCAAGTGTTTTTGGTCGTCCGCGACCTCTGCTCCCTTGCTGGTTCCAGTCCAGTGCCATTCTCCTGATGCTATCTGGTGGGTTTTTCAGTGCTTCATTATTGCCTTTTAAAGAAAAGTGAAGCTGAAACGTGTCGATATTTACAGTATGTACGCTCCATCAAATACAAGTGGTTTCGACGCTTCCAAAGTGGCAATTTCGACGTGAGTGATAAAGATCGTGAAGGGGCATCGAAAAAATTCGAAGAGACTCAATTACAACAATTATTGGATGAAGACGCATGTCGAACCCTTGATGATATTTCTACAGAGTTTGCTGTTGACGGATCAACCGTAGGTAAACTTTTGCACGCGTTGGAAATGGTCCAGAAAGTAGTAATTGAAGGAGAAGGATACCGAGAGACGTTTGGTTTGAGATGCTTCTTGAACGGCAGAAAAGAAAAGGTTTTCTGCATCGGATCGCCACTGGCGCTGAAAAATGGATCTATTATGATAATCAAAACCGCCTACCAGGTGCACCAGATCCATCGAAAGCCAAAAAAAATATTCATGCTTCAAAAGTTATGAACTCCCTAAACCCTCTAAAACTATCACTGGCGATCGTTATCGACTGCAGCTAATGCGTTTGAATCGAGCTCTCAAAGAAAAACGGCCGAAATGGGACGGCAGACATGATAAACTGATTTTGCTGCATGACAACGCCATGCCACACGTTGCTAATCGGTCCAGATGTCTTGAGAGGGACTGAATTGGGAAATCTTGCTTATGATTTTAAAATTGTAAGAGACTTCAACTATTTATTAACCAGCATTAACACCGATCTCTAGCGAACAAGTTGTACTTTGAACTAAGTAGGCAATTGAGTAGTAAATTCATCTCTCAACGAACAAAACTAACACTTAATAAGGCTCTCATCATTCCCGTCCTATCGTATGGCACTGTTACACCCTTTTCGGGTGTTTGGCCGAGCTCCTCTCCCTATTTGTGTTGTGCGTCTTGATGTTGTTCCATAAATGGAGGGACCCACAGTTTTAAGCCGTCTACGAACGGCAGATTTTTTTTGGTAAGGAGCTTTTTGATGGCAGAAATACACTCGAAGGTTTATCATTGCCTGTCGAGGGGCGACCGCTATTGGAAAAAAATTGTTCTATCATTTTGGTGATTCATGTACGGAGATTCAAACCTACGCACTTTCACTACAGCTATCGCGGCCGCAAAAGCAAATCAGAAGCTTGGATGACCCAAAATCCGATAAGGCGTCCCTTAAAGTGTTCGAGAGAAAGATTCTGTAAAAGATTTTTGGACAATTGCACGTTGGTTTCGACAAATATCGCACCCGATGGAACTATAAGCTGTATGAGCTTCACGGCGAAATGGGCATAGTGCAGCGAATAAAAATCCTGCGGCTTCGTTGGCTTTGTCATGTCTTCCGAATGGATATAAACGATACCGTCAATGTAAACTTTGTAAAAGAAAGGGAAGGCTTCGTAATAACTCACCAAGGCCAAATGCTAATTAAAGACGGCCAACTGTCGCGCATATATTAAAATTCGCCGCATGAAAATACAAATAAAATATATATCGGAAGCGGATACTTCAAAAGGCTGTGGAAATGATATTAGTAATATGGAAAATTTTGATTAATGTAATATGGAAAAAATATGTTAATATTTATTGAATATACTTAATATTTTGTTGGTGTGTTTTAAAAAAATGTAAGAAAAACTCAAGAAAAACTAAGAAAAACCCGTTGCTTGTTTCTTATTTAAATTCTAATTTTCCGTTAATCGTTTCGACAATCATAGCCCGCAAACAAATCTTTCGAGCCTTCGTAACTGATTTTCTTCCTGTTACTACCGACGGTGTTGAGGTCAAGACAACAGCCTGTGCACTGGTACATCCACGACGCTGATATTCGAAAATTTACCGACTTTAAACATCAACAAAAGAACGTTAATGTAAAGCTCCTTATCTCGGCCACAGCGGTGCTCGTATCGACGTTATTGTTGAATAGACAGCTCGAATTAGAAACTTGGCCACAACTAAGGAGATTACTGTAGTCGTCGTAAGTGAACATGAAAATTCGCCTTTGTTAGAGAGAACGTTTTTACGCGCATTCAATTTTGATCTTTTGCAACTCAATGCAATTAACACCGTTTCAAATGAGAAGCTGGTTCACAATAGCAAAATGGTATTTTCGAATGTCTTTGATGGATCACTTGATGAACACAATGTTGGTTTAAGTGTCATTGACACTAAGTGAAGATGCAAAACGGAATTTTTTAAGCCACGTCCATTGCCGCTCGCAAGGCAAGAAAAGTAGAAACAAAAGAGCGCGAAGTTATCGGGGAATGCGTTACTTCCCCCTCGAATGCATTCGAATACTTCGTTGTTCGATTCATTTAAGTTCCCGGTCACAGCGGCATAGTGGAGAACTGCTAGGCTGATGACAGGGTACCCTGGAGGCGGTTTCATCGCAAAAAGAGAGAATTGGGATTCCCTTGCGAACTTGTGGTCTATACCTGGAAATGGGAAAATTCGGGTTCTCTTGAGAATTCGTGGTCTACTCCTGGAAAGATGGGCCTTGGGCTAGTGCGTAAACGTGCAAAGTCGCAAAATCCTTCTGGTCACGGGTAGATCGCAAGTGCTCGAGGGAATATCTAAGATTAACAAAGCTGCAGCTCACAAATTTGGGGGGAATCCATACCAGACATTGTCCGTTAGGTGAGACTCGGGATTGGGACTTCGACTTCGGACTTTACAGAAGCTAACTGGAAGACGAGAGGGATGCATCTCAGCACCTTCTTTTCAGCTGCCCTGCACTCGTCGGATACGTTTGGACATCTGGGCTCTCAATTTTTGGCTACATCTGCGGATATTAAGAGTTTAAATATCACTCATCTAGAGAAATTCGTCAGTAGCTGGTCGTCATCTTCTATCCTAAAGCCTTCCCTAATCCTTTTTTCGGCCTATCTGGTTCCTTTCCTTCTCCTTTCCCGCTCTCTTCCTGTATGGTATCACAACGTCCGAATTTGGAATATTTGTCCAAATGGGCCCCTCGTAAGGCCATCCAATTACCCTATGATCACAAAGTACCGGGAAGGTGATGTTGACTGTGCCATGACTACCTTCCATCGGGCCAGACAGTCAATAAAGAGTATTATTTATCCGTTTTGAAGCGTTTAAAAGATGCTGTACATAGCGAACGGCCGGAAATGTGGGCAAACAATTATTGGATTTTGCATGATGAAACGCGCCATCGCACGAAGCCCAACTTGTGCTGGATTATTTGACCAAACACCAAGTAAATACCATCGTGCAAGCACCGTATTCACCTGATATGGCCTACTGCGACTTTTTTGTTTTCCAAGTTCAAGTTACCACTTCGTGGAAGGATATTTTAGTCCATAGAGGAGATCAAAGAGAATGCTGAAGGCCATCCCTTCGTCGGCATACCAGGGGTGCATGGAGGACTGGGTTGTTGTGTCTTGCTTTAGACGGGTCATATTTTGAAGGAGATAAAATAAATTTGGTGTTTGGTTTTTTTAAACATTCCTGGTACTTTCTGATCATAGGGTATGCTAACCTAATCTAACTTCCCTTCGTTCTCGATCCCCAACTCATCAGGGCTAAAGATAGGGTAAGCAATTAAATTGGAAGATCATCAGCATCTCATAGTAGTTAGTTGTATATCAGTAGACGCACTCACCGAACTGATTTGAATCTTATTTGCAGCTTGGAAACCTTCCAGAGGTGATCTTTTCCTCAAATCAAACAAAATTATTATCTAAATACTAATCCAAACTCAACTGAGCTAATATATTTTTTGGTTTCTCAAGCCCAGTAGCTTAGCACACCTTCCAACTTCTCAGATTACTCATTCCTCTTTCTCTCTCCAAAAGCAATCATTATCTATTTTGCCAATGGCCCACTTCATTGCGAGCACAATCCGCTAGCCGTAAGTCACTTGCGCTTTTCACTTCATCACGATCTCGAATGATTTGCGCCAATTTACGCCTTAAGGCAAACGTCGCACAATAAAAAATAAAAAAGAAAAAATAAAAAACTTGCGCCCCTCTTATGGCACTCAAATTGCAGGGAACAACTTTGAATGAAAAGCGTAATTATATTTGCATTTGGGGCGTAAAAGTCGATTGAGCTCAATTTCGATGCCTATCATTGCCTCGCTTAATTGTAACAATATCACTTTGTTGTTGTTGTTGCTGTTGTTGGCGTTGATCTTGCACATTTTGGCACAGGCAATCGGCAATTGGCGCATCATAATTTGCCAAATAACAAAGGCGCGCAGGCGGCTGCATATCGCATGCGAAAAAAGAATATGAAAATGGATATGCATGTATGTGCGTGTGTGTGTGTGTGTGCCCGAATAGAAGAAGCATTAAAAAGTAGAAAGTACATTCATACTTAGATGTAAGTAATTGAGAGAGTGTGCGAAGGGTAGAGCTGCAATGCAAAGGTTAAGTTGGCAAATGAAAATTCTGCCACGTTAAGGTTTGTTGCATATTTATCTTGTTGTTGTTGGTGGCTGTTGATGGTAAAACAATTCCATGCCATTGCACTACATTCAATTGGGTTTCGCCAAACAAAGCAATGCAATCGAATGCTGTGTAGCAGAAGAATACAACAAAAGCAACAGACAGACGGAAAATATGTAGTAAAATACAATTTCACTCAATTCGGAATGTATGTTTGTTGTTCTTGTTGTTTTTCAATTGATGCATGTTTTTCAATTTTCAATTTCACATTTCTTGTTTTTGTTTTTGTTTTCGTGTTTTCCAATTTTACTACGAATTTCGATTTTCCACTTTTGTTCTTTAAGTACTGCTACTGTTTGGAATACTTTGTGCATTGTCGACGGCACCGCTGCAACAACAAACAATAGCGAAAATCTAAACATACGAACATTCATCGCAATACAAAGAGAAACAGCTAACTAAAAGTATATACATACATATATGTGTATGTATGTGCGTATGTATGCAGTACAAAAGAAATTTCAAATCAATACATTTGTCTCAATATGCCAATGATCCTTTCATCAGGACATTGTATTGCCATCAAAGTTTTCGAAAATGTCTAAGTAGACATCTTCCAACGGCTCCGCTCCCCACCAACGCAGAGATGCTGATGCACAGCAGTGTGTAGTCAAAGGATAAACATATACAGGGTGTTTCACATACAAGCTTGTTGGTTGCTTTGACACTGGCAGCGCTTTATCACCAGAAATTTTGACTGTTACACAGCAACACTTCACGTTTTGGCTTTGCAACACAATGATAAAACCAATTTGGATGTAAGAAGTTCTTGTCTGGTGGAACTCGCTGAAAAGGATGGCATCAGCTACGAAGCTGGAGAGGGTCCAAGGGTCTGCGCTGATTGAAATCAGTGGCGCACTTCGCACCACTACTACTCTAGCGCTCAGCGCTATGCTGAATGTGGCACCCCCGATTGTAGGAAAAACTACCGCTGCACGCGCCGCAATCAGATTGAGGTGTTCGGACCATAAGCTAGGCTTAAACAATGGACACTCTAGTATTCTTAGAAACTTTGAGTTGCTTCTTTAATGTACATTCTCACTGGGTCCGTGTGGTAGTTTTCAATTCATATTCCCTCAAGGGAGCATAGAGCGGCGTGTAACATTTGGGGACAAGGCATGGCAAACAAGTTTACGGATAGCTCGAAGTTGAACTAAAGAGTTGGTGGAGGAGTATTCTGCGAGGTGCTCCCAATCAAGCTCAAATTGGCTTCCGTGTCACTGTAATGTTTTCCAAGCGGGGGTAGTCGCAATTAAGGAAACAATGGATTGGTTGCTTACTTCTGTAATTACTGTAAAGGAGGTTTATATCTGCTCCGACAGCCAGGCGGCAATTAGGACTTTGAGTTCGCTGTTTGTTTCTCTCAGTTGCATTCGAATACTTTGATATTAGGCTCATTTGGGTTGCCGGTCACAGCGACATAGGAGGAAATTGCTGGCTTGATGAGCTGCCTAGACAAAGAACCCTGAAAATGGTTTTATCGTAAAATGAGAGGATTTGGGTTCCCTTGAGAACCTGTTACTTGCTCCTGGAAAGCGTGAGCTCAGCGCTGGGCTAGTGCGCAAACGTGTAAAGTCGCAGGTTCCTTCTGGTCACGGGTAGATCGGGAGCGCTCGAGTGAACTTCTAAGACTAACAAAGCTGCATATCTCGAATTTGGTAGGTATCCTTATTGGACATTGTCCGTTAGATGTCCATGCGCTGAGACCCGGGATTGCTTCAAGGCCTTACTGCAGAAGCCTGTCTGGCAGACGAGGAGGGATCATCTCAGCACCTTCTTCTCAACTGCCCTGCGCTCATTGGGCAAAGGTTTATGTAGACATCTGGACTCTCGCTTTTCCACTACAACTGCGGGCATAAATATCATACATCTGGTGAAGTTCATCAGTGGCATTAAACGGGTAGTTACGACCGAAAATTAGCCACCGTTGATCGTCATAATCTAATTCCCTTCTTCTCTTCCTTCTCCTTTCCCCTGTATGGTATAACAACGGACGAATTTTGAATATCTGTCGAAGTGAGCCCCTCGCAAAGGCAGCCATTTATCTTAACCTAATCTAACTTAACTTACCAAGCAGTATCACTTCACGCAAAATAAAGCATCTACCACCCCTGCTGTTGGTACAAAAAATCGCACAAAAAGTTAAAATTTTGCATATGAGCAGCTCACTTACTCGTATGGTTCCTATCAATAGAATGTGGCTTCCAGGGTAGAGAATGTGAAACTCTTACCACGTACAGCGGATCTCAACAACAAAAGTACCTCGGAATATACGCTAATACTCATAGCATTAAATTGACTCAGTAATTAAGGCGTCCATCACTTCGTCATTGGTTCTCAATGCAAGCTCGAGGTTAGTTAAAGTCGAATGTGGAAATTTATCGAAAAATTGTTATTTCATTACGAGGCGCGTTTTCACATCCGCACATCCGCAGCTACGTTGGCAAGCATCTCTTTGGATCTGAAAATGCACATCTGATTGTCGAGAAGCCAAGCTATCTCAGTCGGTGGCTTCATGCCACCTATGTTGTCTTTCGATATTGCTACTGGAGTCCCCACCTCGGTTAATGCTAGATGCGGTAGTTTCGTGACTGCAAACCTTTTGTGCGCTGAAATTGAAGACATGGACCAAATCAACGATCTTCTGTGCCTCTAAGTTTGTTATCAAGAGAAAATTTAAATTTCCTAGTCACGATTTAGCAACGTTAAACTTCTTCATGGAGTAGTTTTAAGGACCCATATTATACGGACTGCCGTAGCTGAATGGGTTGGTATGTGCCTTCTTCTTTCTTAGCAAGAGACCTGGGTGGACCACTGCTTCCCGTGGGGGTGTGTGACTGCCATTTGGTACTTTGCTTGTGATCGGGTGCTCAACCCCAACTTAACCCCAGAGAAATGAAAAAACCTACGAGTACTATCCTGAGGCATGCAGAAATTACTTATTCACGAAGAAAGGGAGCAGTCATTGCCACCGTTGATGATAATAGAACAAAAGATAGCGAGAGGACTGGTCTTTTTCCTTGCTTCCAAGGACTTTATGTTAATCAAAAGCAAGCGAGATTCGTTTGAAGGAATTGCCTCATCGGTCGCCATAGCCGAACGGGTTGTTGTGCGACTGTCATTTGATAGTTTCCAAGCCCATGCATGAAATACTTAACGAGAGAAAACACTTTTTCTATGATCGGTCGCCACTCGACAGAGAATGTAAGCCTTCGAGTGTATTTCTCTCATGAAAAGGTGCCACGTGAAATCCCATTTGCCGAATTAGGGCAGGAAAGACTTGTAGGGTAACATCAAGACGCATACCACAAATGCTAGGGAAAGCTCAACCAAACACCTAGCAAAGGATGAATGACACGAAATATTCGAAGATCGAAGTGCAAACTTACTTTTTATTATATATGCAGGTAAGAAACTGGAAACTAGCGGCCACCGTAACCGAACGGTTTGGTGCGTGACTACCATTCGGAATTCCTAGAGAGAACGTAGGTTCGAATCTCGGTGAAACACCAAAAAATGAAGAAAAAGATTTTTCTAATAGCGGTCGCCCCTCGGCAGGCAATGGCAAACCTCCGAGTGTATTTGTGCCATGAAAAAGCTCCTCATAAAAATATCTGAAAACTGTAGGTCCTTCCATTTGTGGAACAACATCAAGAAGAACGCCACAAATAGGAGGAGGAGCTCGGCCAAACACCCAACAATGGTGTATTATTATTACCTGACCCAAATTGGGGGACATCAGAATTCGTTTTAGAGGTATGGTTCCTTTGGCAAAGTTTCTTATTTTGATCCCTAGAATATGATTTTCACAGAGCAATGGACGATTTTTTGCCTCCCCACAAATCGACCCGGCCTAATATATATAGGTATATATCAAAGGATCTATAGACCAGTTATAATTAGGAAGAAACTCGGTGCGTTAACCGCTTAAACTGTTTTGGCCGAGGTTCTTTTTCGTGCTAACCGAGTTGGACACACCAAGTGAAACCAAGTACTTCTTCGCCTGATTTTTCCAACGCAGATGAGGTCTTCCACTTCCTCTGCTACCACCAGCTGGTACCGCGTCGACTACTTTCAGAGCCGGCAAAGTTGCTTTCATTCGGTCGACATGACCCAGCCGACATAGTCCCTAGATTTTTATTCACTCCACTATGTCTACGTCGTCGTAAAGCTTATACAGCTCACTGCACCATCGAATGCGATACTCGCCGCTGCTAATGTGCAAAGGTGCAAAAATCTTTCGCAGAATCTTTTTCTCAAACGCCATGGATAAGAAACTTGAAAAGCTAGGCCAACAAAATGCGTTACTGTAAAGCTAGTTGGGGCAGACCCATTCATAAAATCTTAGTGAATAAATGAGGAAAATTTCTACCTCTCCTTTCCACGTAATAAAGCAACAAAGTAACAAAATTAAAAATACTTTTGTTTACTTTCAAAAAGAAATTAGTTTTTGCACCACCCTTTATTTATTTACCTACCATATCAGCAAACTTAAATGTATGTACTTGTATTTGCAGCTACAAACACACATACATTAATTTCCAACTCCATTCCTGGCAATATTTTCAGCAACCTTTGTAACCCGGCTTAAGTCTGTGCATTTGTGATTTCTTCGGCCGCCGCGCAGCCTACCGGACTACTCCTACCAAAATGCAAGTACGCGCAGGCTCATGCCCGCCTGTCTGCCTTTTGGCCTATCCCATACTCGATTTGCCTGTCTGTCTATTCCACATACATACATAGACTGCTACATTTGTGTGTGTGTGTGTTTGTGTGTGCGCGAACATTTGAAAGGAAGGATTATCCTAGCAATAATCAATACCAAAAGAATGAAAACACATCAACAGACATAGCG
This sequence comes from Anastrepha fraterculus, assembly GCA_037575425.1. NCBI lineage: Eukaryota > Metazoa > Arthropoda > Insecta > Diptera > Tephritidae > Anastrepha > Anastrepha fraterculus. The sequence continues at coordinate 25,368 of JAYXIM010027524.1, forward strand.
AAAAGCATTTGGCTCACATGCATGGGTATTTTTATGCAGTCCGAAGCGTCAATTCTACTCCAGTTTTTCAGCCTTTCAGTTATTGAGTTTTTGTTTTTTTCAGTCATATTTTTGGTTTTTTGTATTTTTGATGAGAATTCAGTGCTGCATAGTGTGGCCTAAAAATCTATTTGCTGTCAAGACTCGAACGTCAATACTTCAAAATTAACACAAGACGCAAACGGGAGCAATTGCTGACATACTTACACATCCATACATATTTATACGATGCTTATGACGTATGTGTGTGTGTGTGTGCGCATAAAAAACGAATTTGTTGGTAGCACATTAAATAATAATACATATCTACATACATACAAACGCGTATTTATTCATACTTTGCTGCACCTTTGAGAAAACAGCAGCGTTTTTTTCATCTCTTCATTTCGTATGACCAAACATCGTGTCAATCAAAGGTTACCCAACAATGGACGTTTGTTTGTTCCAGGAAGGTGTACACATATGAAAATCCTATAGATTTGCTTGCGCGGATTTGGCCGCCTGCACTTAGAGTGCACATCAAAGAAATATTTCTTTTCTGAGTTGCATACGCATTACAATTTTTTGATTTTCTTTTTTTCGCCCCTCCTTAATTGTTAAATTGGCAATGTAACTGCGCAATTCGTCTTGAGCTCCAGCTTTGAACACTGCCTGCTGTTTGCTTTGCTTAGTCTAGCGTTAAAGTGTTTCTAAATATTTTTAATTAGACTTTCCCACAGTGTTTTCTCGGAGCATTTTCTTCACATCCTGCGTGTTTGCTGTTGGCAACGGGTATTTGCTGTTTTGATTGAGAAAAGATAAAAGAGTGATAGCTGAGCACTTGGACGATGTTCGTAAAAGATTTATGAGCATAAAAAGGAAAAGAAATCAGTGGGAATCGAACTGTTTTCTCAGCTTTATTGGCCTTTATTTAAAAATTGCCAACATTTCCATGTTCTTTTTTTTTTGGTAAAAAATTTAAAATCTCTCTGCCCGCAAAATCGGAAAGGGTGATTGCAAACATTTTTAATGCACCTAACATTTTTAGTAAATAATAGAAAGGTTTTTAATCAGCAAATTTTTTTAATTCCGTTTATGTATAGCCTGCGAAGAAATAAAGTACCTCCATATTATAAGAAGTTTTGAATTTTGAAAACTGATTATTTAATTTAAAATATTTTAAAAATATATATATATTATATTAGGTGCTCAGCTAAGTTCTAGCTGTTTTTTATGAAAATATAACTTTATTCTGAAAAAATGGTTACAAAAGAATCATTGAAAGTATTGCCCATCGTTGGCTACTACTTTTTCCTATCTTTCTGATAGATCTCGTATGCCGTCGCGGTAAAAATGTGCGTCTTTTGAGGCTATCCACGGATTAAGCGATTTTTTGATGTCTTCATATGAATGTAACTGCTTGTCAGCTAGACCTTGTGCCATCGATCGGAACAGGTGATAATCGGACGGCGTAATGTTTGGAGAATATGACGGATGGGGTAGGATTTCCCATTTCAGTGTTTCCAGGCAGGTTTTAACACGTGAGACCGAGCATTGTCATGCTGTAGAATCACTCTTTCATGCCTCTCCGCGTATTGCGGCCGCTTCTCCGGCAGTGCTCGGCAAAATAGCATCAATTGAAATCGTTTGGTTTAAACAGTTCATAATAAATAACACCAACTTGGTCCCACCAAATACATAGCATAACCTTCGTAGCGTGAATATTCGGCCGAGGCGACGACGTAGAAGCATGACCGGGCACTCGTCGTGACTTTCTTCTCTTTGGATTGCTGTAATGAATCCATTTTTTATCACCCATTACGATGCGATAAAGAAAACCCTTCCTGTTTTGCCGCTGGAGCAGTCCTTCACAGGTGAAAAAACGACGTTCAACATCCCTTGGTTTTAACTCAGAAGGAACCCAAGTCCCCTGTTTCTCAATCATTCCCAACGCATGCAATCGCTTGGAAATGGATTGGCGGGTAACTCCTAATACTGAAGCAAGCTCTTCTTGCGTTTGATACGGATCCTCATTGAGCAATGCCTGGAGCCTCCAATTCAGCGTCTTCGAAGGGTTTTGGCCTTCCTTCAAGCGGACGGTCGTCAACATTAAAATCACCGTCTTTGAAGCGACGGAACCAATCTCGGCATGTTGTTTCACTTAAAGCAGGATCTCTATAAACTTTTTGTAGCTCTCGATGCGCTTCAGCCGCCGTTTTTTTGGAATGAAAGATGAAAATCAACACTTCCCGCAAATGACGATTATTCGGCACAAAATCAGACATTTTCACAAAACCAAAAGTGTTGGATACCAAAACAAAACCACTGGTGTGTCGAAGCACTTTGTTTATCTGTCTATGTCTAATCTTGGTTTATGACGTTTAGGTTATGTTAGAATCGACACACTGCTGGCGGCATCTATTGACAAACAGCGGAAGCTTAGTTGCGCACCTAATAAATAGAATAGTGATGTAACTATTTTAGTACGAGTACTGATGATGAACAACTTCAGACTCTTAACAGATTTAGGTATAATGGCAACGGTCTTTCAAAAGAAACTTTTTGCAATGTCTCTAATTAGCGAGAACATAAAGTTGAGATAGGCAATGAAAAGCAAGCTGCTCCGCAGCCGTAGAAACCGCGCGCATTTTTGCAAACATCAAAAATGAAACTGTAGGCAAGGTGGAATGTTCTTGATCTTATGTGGTGTTTAGGGCAAGGAACTAACTGATGAATTGGCGAACTGCGGTGGGTCGAATTAAATATTCTCCTCCGACAGAAAAGAAGTTAGCTATGAGCGCTAATGAGACTAATTCTCTTCTTCTTCTTGATTGGAGCGAAAACCACTTAAGCGATTTGGCTTGGTTCAACAAAGTGCGCCAGTCGTTTCTTTCTCATGCTAACCGGCACCAATTGGACACACCAAGTGAAGCCAAACCCTTCTCCACCTGATCTTTCCAACGTAGAGAGGAGGCTTGCTTCTTCCTCTGCTAGCACCAGCTGGTACCGCATCGAATACTTTCTGAGCCGGAGCGTTTGTATCCATACGGACGATATGACCCAGCCAACGAAGCCGCTGGATGTGACTAATTATAGCACACAATTCAAGGGTACGAAAGATGGTTATCATAGGTGTTCCCGACAATCCACTTTGTACATCTTGTTTGGAGAATGAGTTTAGGTAGGTAGGTAGAAGAGGCAGTCGGTCTCTAAACCAACTCACTTAGACCGCTGTCGATCCATTGTGATACCACAGTAGCTATTTATCTGATACTCCTCGTTAAACCATTTTGCTTTAAGTGCAAACCCATTGATCTGCCTGGCGCTTAAAGCCCTAATATCAGCGTATCTTTCAAGAACGATGAGCTAAAGTACATATAAAAACCTACTGGCATGTCACGTGGGATAGTGCCAAAGAAAATGTCTGATAAATACTCTTTCTCCTCCTCATTCTTGCAGCTTCTCCAAAAAATGAGGTACGTTCAATCTTTGAGCATGAGTTAGGAGCCAGTGGCCTGTGATTAAAGCAACTAACATGGAAACCATTTTCCTTGACTGATTAAGTAGCACCTTTGAATGACTAGCGTTCTATTTTGGTCAAATTCTTGTAGTAGCGGTACAAGTCGGACTATCCAGCCATCTCATGTTGGCTGAAGTGGCAATGCTACTTGAACTCTACAGTTTGTAGGTTGAGCGAGTTATACCTACAATCTCCATATCAAGAGGGAGGCGAGTGGTAATGCCCTTTGTCGCTAATTTGTCTGGGATTCATTTGGATGAGATTTTTTTTTTTCTTCTTCACTCCTCTCGGGAGCATAGGGCCTCGACAAGACTCGTCCATCGTACATGGTGCTGTGCTGTTGTTTTTGCACCGTTCCATGTGATGTCGACATCTGCTAGTTCGCGCAACATCGATCTTTTCCAAGTGTTTTTTCGTCGACCGCGACCTCTGCTCCCTTGCGGGTTCCAGTCCAATGCCGTTCTCGTGATGCTATCTGGTGGTTTTCTCAATGTGTGACCTATCCATCGCTGCATTTTGCATTTGCATTTGATTTGTCTAAGGGTGGGTTCCTCATTCGTTATTTCCACAGTACGTCGTTACTGATGGTGTTTCGCCAGCATATTCTGTAAATGATGAGGGTGACGGAGACCAGCCATGTTTCTCTTCCGTACAACAATGCGGACTTTACGTATAAGCCGAATATTCGAAGTTTAGTGCGCCTGGAGGTTTGCGAACCGGCCCAAACTGTATGTATTCGCCCGCATGCCGATCTTGCTTTGTTTAGCCTGCAGTTGACATCTTCATCTGCTCCACCATTTGCTGTGATGATGCATTTGAGGTAGCATAATGGATGAAATAAGTGCAAAACATTTTCACTGCCACTGTCCTTCCTTCGCCTGACTTAGAGCATCTATTTTTGGGTTGAGTGCATCGACAATAGGCGCGCCACATGCGCTTTCACTCCTACTGCTGCCCATTCAAAATTCAATTTCATTCCACACCACAATAGATAAAGCTAGGCAGGCCGAGAATAGCGCAAATGATACAATTTAAACGCAGTGCCTGATTTATTTCCTAGAAACTCCTAGTTTAATAAATTGTATGGGAATCCGTTTGAAGTTAACCACAAAAAACGATTGGAATAACTGCAAATGTATGTATATTTTTAGCGGTATGAAACTACAAATAATATTGATGTTAATCCCAAATATTCACATACTGACATGAACCCAACATTCCCCAAATTCCTCGCTTCCTAAATATGGCTTGCAACAAATTGCATCATTAAGCCACTGCTTCTTCACCGATTCGGCGAATTTGCAAAACAATTTTCCTTCTTTTTTTCTTAAATGTATAAAGGAACAAATGAAAGAGTTCTTCTTTTCGAATGGGTTTTTTATGTCTTTCATTGCAATAATAATAAAATCGTCGTGAATTGTGTTGTATCTGGTGATCGTTTTGTCGCTTTCAAAGCGATCGATACAACCAAAAAACGATCGATATAAAAATCACGAAATGACTCCAAATAAAAAAGCGTGTTTAACAAATGAGAAGCAACTATAGTCAGGCAGTCTGATCAAGCCACCAGGCCAACGATCGATCGTCAGCGTCATCGTCATCGTCATCGGGCACAATGCGGGTCCGGTGTGTCCGCACATTGAACAACGCGACTGTGACTGTAGCCCCAAATGGGAATGCGTAGAATAATGGGAATGGCATGAAAAAACCAGAAGCGTAACAAAACAGATCGAAGTCATAAACACACGTTCACCAAAAGGCACGAACATGACTGCGAATATTTTATGAATTTCACAGCTGCGCCGACGCAATGAAGTGGCGATCAGAGAGGGTGTGGGTAATGTAGAGTAGATGCAACAACGCACGGGTTGCACATCGTTTGGATGCCAAAGGCATTGCCACTGTGTCACCATCACCGTCAAAGCAACATCCATAACACACAACTCATAAGCGACCGCATTCATAACAACAACAACAACAACAAAAAACAACAACACAGGCATACGCATTTGATATACACGCGCACGCTCGTAATTAGGGCCTTGCCGCTCCGTATTTAAGTAGAGGCGGGCGTGTTGCTTAACAAATTTGTTAAGAGCTCCAACGGTGCGGCGGTGTCTTTTTAGTAGGCAGATTGGCAGACGGACAGCGCAGGCAAGAAGGCAGGCTGGCAGGCAGGCAAGCAAGCAACAGCAAACAGATCACCCTTTGAGCAGCGGCCACCATCATGACCAATGGAACAAAAATAACAACAATGCAAGAAATACCAGCAGCAGCAGCAACAATCAACAAGGAGCAACGGCGGAAAAAAATCGCCAATATTAAACATACATTCGCACACATTGACAGCACCATCACATGGATTCTGATTCTTTTTTATTATTGTCAAAACTGGCCTCTGCAGTCTCACTTCAGTGCACCTTTCACCATCTGCTTGTTGATCATTGGCCACTCTAATACGCTGCGGGGCTACCTCGGGGGCGATTCCTGTTCGGTGCTGTGTGTGTTCATAGGCAGGAATGCGCATAAATTTTAGCAAGTGATATTAATGAAATGAAGCCCTTAGTTAGCCTTCGGCGCACAAGACCACCTCAACTTGCGCTGCGCAGCACTCAGCCACATGCGAGTAGTTTCTGCGATTAACGCGCTTTATGTTGACAGGGGGTGTGGTTGGAAGGTGATGCCACAACATTAGCACCCAACGCTCAACCAACCAAACAACGGCTGTGGGAACCATGATAACAACCACGTCCACTAACAAAGTGTTGACTGTCAAGAACAAACACTTGACTTTCTATATTTAGCTATTAAATCGAAACTATTGTTTGGCAAATAGAAAGCTGTCCGGCCTAGCTGTTAGAACGCGTCACTTAAACGGTTTAAAGTTTTGTTTTTTGTATTCTATGTATTTTCTCATCGCACCAGAAATACATGACTTCAGTGGAAATGATTATATGTACAAGGTGGAGCAAAATTAATCACCCTATCGGTAGATTTATAAATTTTGCAAATGGCGTCGTACGTCAATTATATTTGATTTTTGTGTACGAGACAATGGAGCGCGTGAAGTTAAAAGTAAAGATTTCCACCACTTCATATATTTAAGAAGCGGCATTAACATGGATAACAATGTCAGCCTAGAAATCCAATGTAGAATCTCTCTTGCCAACAAGTGTTACTTTGGACTAAGTAGGCAATTGAGTAGTAAAGTCCTCTCTCGACGAATAAAACTAACACTCTATAAGACTCTCATCATGCCCGTCCTTTCGTATGGCAAGAAGCGTGGACGATGACAACATAAGTTGAAGCGACGCTTGGAGTGTTTGAGAGAAAGATTCTGCGTAAGATTTTTGGACCTTTGCACGTTGGCAACGGCCAACTCGGCCAAAATCGTGTAAGCGGTTATCGCGCCAATTAAGAAGAAGAAGAAACAAATTACCTAAAAACAAAACTGATTAAATAATGACTTTTCTAATTAATTTTTCATTACCAAGATCTTGGATTTCTGTACTTAAATGGAGTTACCCAAATGCAAAGAATTCTCAAGTGGCTTCCAATCAAACTACTAGTAAGAAATTCAGTAAAAAGATCTGATCCGAGACTGAAGATGTTAGGACAAATCTCATCACTAAGGCTTTTAGATCACAGCTACATTCTGGATTTCAAACGGAAGGTCAGACCATGTGATTGCACGAGTTAGAGCAAAATTGATAGAAGAAAGGTCTAGAATCAACATACCATTCACACGATTTCTTTACAGATGAGTCCGAAATGACAGAAGGAGTAGGAGCGGCTGTATTTTGTCCGCAATTTGATGTCCAAAACCCTTTCAGACTCCCTAATTACTGTGTATATTTCAAGCTAAAAGCTATGCTGCAACAAAAGCAGCTGAACTAGCTCTGGAATTAGCCCCTCTTAATAGGTGGACAAACATTTTCATTGAAAACCAAGCGGCTACTAAAGCAATTATGGTTCCTTGCACTAACTCGGAATGTGTTCAACAATGCAGATCCAAAATGGGTGAGCTCGGCGGAACCGGGCTAGTCACTATTTACTAGATACCAGGACACAAAGGAATAGAAGGAAATAAGAGAGCCGTTAAGCTCGCTAAGGCAAGTATTTGCTTCCCGAGATTGAGCAAGTTTGAGATATACCTATCGCTCGCCTTTCTGAAAAGGGAACTAAATGGGGAACTAGCTCTAGAAACGCAATCAATATGGGAACACTCAACCTCACACAGAACTGCCAAAATTATGCTAAAGACTTGGAATACGAAAACTACAAAACATATGCAAAATATTGGTTGGAGTACTGACGGGACACTGTGTCACGCCACATCACACAGCCAAATGGGATCAGTCCAGAGCGATGCGTGTAACTTATGCAACGAAGCGAATACCAGGGGTACTTTGGAACTCTAACTTTGCCACTGCTCTGCTCTTTGCAGGACTCGACAAATGTGCTTAGGAGCAACATATTTTTCATTCTAAAAGGATATTACTGACATAAGGCTGAGCGGCTTGTTGAAACTTGCGAAGACGTGCATTAAGAAGTACATAAAATAATATCTTCAACTCCGAATACGCAGCTCTGGAAAGCACTGGTAACATAATGGGCCCTAGAGTTCTAAGTGAGTTCGTTTTACAGATCAACCAGCACTACCTAACCTACCCAAATATAGAATTAAAAAACTTGCGTTCGTGGTTGGTACACTTGAGTTACAGCACTCAAATATAGTAAAATTATAAGTGCCGAGTTTGAAGGCGTCAATTTTTTAGGTATAATACTTAATCCAAATCAGTGCTCTGTTCGCCAAACGCTCCGTGTGCGTTCCATTTGAGATTTATCAGTTGCCTCTATACTCCGAAAAAGTCACAGTCTGGGGTGGATTTCGATCCGGCATTATCATAAGTCGTTCTTTCCTCGAAGATGTGTTAGAAATTGTGCTCACTTTGAATGTCGACCGATATCGAATAATGAGAGCAATTTTTATTGCGCTGGATGGATATATAGATCTGACAAGCATATGCTTCCAACAACAACGTTGAAATGAAATCAAATAATATAATTTTCTTAATCCAATGATTACGCCGAGAAATGTGCTTTGGCAGGAAATTCCCCCACAGAAAAGACTGGAGAAATGAAATTGAGACTTGTAACCCTAGATATGTACGTATGCATAAGTAAATTGGTCCCAAACGATTAGAGAATGGGCGCAGGTACACGTATATTGGCCTGACACCAAAGTGTCTATAACGTTTGTGAGTGTGCCCGACCACTGCGGGCTACAATACGAGTTGGTACAATCCGGGCGCGGTTCGTTAGCCTTAGACTCCCATAGCTTTTAGGATATCCCACTACGATCATGTAACGTAACCCAGTTGCATACATTTGAGCCGTACTATGAGTGCTCGTAGGTTACCTCACCGTTCATATTTTGGTTGCGAAAACTTCCAAAAACTACATATATTTGCATTCGATTGTATTGATGTTCCCATATAAGCATCATGTGACTATTGTAGGGTTAAGTGAATGCTCGGTTTTGGTTGGATTTAGTCTGAATTTTTTGTTTAAGGGGGTATTCTGGTCTGGACGCCTTAATTTTAGGTATTTTTAAAACTAAGATAAAAAAAATTAAAAACATTTTTACTATCCATTTTTTTAATTGTTTTTATTAATATTGGAAAAGTATAAAAAAAAGATGAATACAAAAAATAATAAAAAACTCGTGGAATTACAGGCCGGCGGAGTGGGGGCTACATAAAAAAGGTTGACATAATTTTAACCTTTGTAGTGATTTAAAACAAGAAAATTTAAAAAATTCTTCATTAGTTTGGATGTCGCTATTGGATTACGCCAAATCAAAGAAAAAAAACAAATTCACAAAATGGCGTCAACTTGAAAAAAAAAAAATTTTTTACACTCTTTTTTTTACCTTTTAAACATTTTTTTAAATATTTCAAACTTAAATTTTTCAAAATCCAAGGCAGTCGCGATAGACAGATGTATAATAAAAAATTCTTATGAAACTTCAAATCGATCGGTCAAGTACAACTTGAGATATCATGACGACCATCTCAAAAAAATAGTTTTGAGAAAATCGCGTTTGAAGTTTGAGCAACAATTCCAATAGAATAACTTAGAGTAATATTCATTACTCACTCTGGATTAATCGGTATATATTATAGAAGTATAAAGTATATATGTATATACCTATATGTATAGAATAAATAAAGGTTGTGTGGGATACAAAAAATTTTCTGGAAAGAACGAGTCCAAACACTCCCTTATTTGGTCCTGAACCTTTCTGCGGGGTAAACAACAGCTTCAAAAGTGCCTTTTTACGTGAGCGGGAACAACGAGGCTTAATCGAGTACTGGGAAGCCCAAACGGGCATGCGGCAATGATGCGCCATGATCCAGCATGAATGAAGGTAGAGACAAGCCTTAATCTCAGGACTTTGTGAACTCAATTACCACATGAAAAAATTGGTGTGGCAGAAAATGATTCTTCTAGACTCTGCAAAGAGGCACCTAAACCCAAACCTCCCGGGAACTTTGGCCTGCAGCAGTTTTAAGATTTATTAATAGCCTAAAACTGTTTGAGTAGGCTACGAGGCTGCACAATATATATTTTTAAGTCGCAGTGTACTTTTATGAATACTACCACATTTAGCATGAAACCCTATTAACGTAAATAGTACACTAGTACACTAGTACACTAAGAAACAAATACTATAAAATGTTTAACTATTCTTATAACCAAATCTTTTATGAAAAATATCGTCATTTTCTGAAAGAGTTCAACTGTTTGGAGAAATTTCTGTACAGAAATTATATCCTTAATTTTGGTTAAGAAATTAAGATTAAATCTGATACGAAGGCCTCCTGGTTCCACAATTGCATCAGCATTCTTCCTTAACGGAAAATCTGTGTGTTATTCATATGGCGCAGCTAAATTATTTGGCGATTTTTTTTTAATCGAACTATGTGTCCGATGACGATGTTGCCCACAATGATTTTTTATTTTAAATATCATGATACATCATTCAGATTTGTATCACTTTCCTTCTCAAAACTCCTCCCAAACTGACTTTGATGGTATTTCGGCTATTTTATTTAAGGGGACAGATACCTATAACCTTTTTTGCCTTAAAATGATTTAAAATGAAGAAGTCAAGATATTTTTTTCAAAATTGGAATACAGTTTTTATGCATTAAAATAATATACATTTTTTTTATTTTAACCATTTAAAATGGCGGATGTACACTCAATTCTTCCAGGGTTGCAGCGGGGCTTCTCAATCGGCGGGTATTGCAACATCGGCGTCAGTGACCTGAATACAAAAAACCAAAATTTTTTTTGTTTATTAATGTCATAGTTTCTATATGAATTCTATATGAAAATTCGCAGTATAAAATGCTTAAAAAAAATTAATTTTGGGTCGAATTTTCCTTCTATTTTTGCTTCAAAAAAATTATTTTTTCGAAAAATTTTCGAAAACTTGTAAACTCACATAGAAAGTAATATTATAAAAAAAGTTTGTGCAAAATTCAAAATTTCAGGGAGATCGGTCAATAACTTTTCGAGTTATCGTGTACGCCAATTCGATAAATAAATAAAAAAAAAATAAATAAATAAATAATTGGCGCGTACACTTCTGTTAGGTGTTTGGCCGAGCTCCTTCTCCTATTTGTGGTGTGCGTCTTGATGTTGTTCCACAAATGGAGGGACCTACAGTTTCAAGCCGACTCCGAACGGCAGATATTTTTATGAGGAGCTTTTTCATGGCAGAAATACACGCGGAGGTTTGCCATTGCCTGCCGAGGGGCGACCGCTATTAGAAAAATAATAGTTTTATCGATAAATATAGTTTTGAGAAAAACGCGTCTAAAGTTTGAACGGCAACGAACTATACCTCTCCCAGCGCTCGACCGTCACGGTTGACGATCTATAATATAATATAAGAAATACTTAAATTTACGTTCTAAATTTTTTTTGACATATTCTAACATTTTATGAACAAAAAAACAATTTTTTTTCGAAATTTTACAAGTATCTGTCCCCTTAATCCCAAGCTGAAAGCGATTAGGCCTACACTCGTATTGACGCGATCTTGATAGGGCTTTCTCAGCAAGAACTTCTGCTTTAAAATTTTCTTCCAGCACTCGGATGCTTCTTGCATTAAAAGCACATTTAATAGCAATTCTAATATTAAGTCGATTTTTTCAATTTCCTTTTTGTTTAGTGTTGCACAAGTTTTTATTGTGACATACCTCGTTTGCTGTACTGCTAAAGTTAGAAACGTTAAGTGAAGCGACAAAGTTTCATTTGGCACGGTCTTAAATCATTTTTTAATTAATAATAATAAAAAATCACTCTAAATTTGTATGGGAACGAGCTGCATTGCTTTTGAAAGAGCAAAGCTTACGACAAACAGCGAGAGGCCACTGGCACATGACGCATGCGTACTTTTTCATTAGTTTGTTTATCTAATAGCCACACAGCGCAGTTCTAATAAACTGAAAAATATCTTCCAATAAACTGCAAATCAACCAAAGTATGGAAACTCACTAAAGCGTCTAATTAGTAAATAGTCGTAGTAAAGATTTTTATATTTATTTTACATACTCGCATACATTTACGATTTTTCGCCACGCATGCACATACAAACATGCATACAAGCATACATACTCGGCCTCGCAGACTTCTATTCGATCAAAGCACAATAAATTTTCTCGTTTTTTTCCTGCGCTTACTGATTGCTGGAATAATTCTATGCAAACAAACATTTTTTTCCTATAAATTTTCCGTCATTGCGGTCCCACCTCATATGCGTGTATTCAAATAATATTGCGGCCATTAAATATCATACTTGTATGATCGAAAAATGAAGAAAGACACAACAACAATAACAACAACAACACAATCAGCTGTATCAGCAGCAGTAGAAGTGGCGTAAAGTGGCTGCCGCGCAACAAACAGAAGTAGAAAAGGTGTGGCTGGCCGACTTTAATTTGAGCAACACAGTATGGACCCACATCAACACTGACTCATTGATAGACGGACAGACCGATTGCTGTGTTGTTGTTTGTGTCATATGCTTAAGCTTGTACCTATACACCAAAAAAGGTAGCCTTGTGCATATCCACCTCTGCACTCCACATTTAAGTTACTGAAGCTGAAAGCCAAGAAATCTCAGTAGAAATTCGTTGCCATTCGATTTGTGGTGGCCGCTGATGACGACGTTGACTTTAGCAGCGCGAGATTATTAGCCTAGGGGGTAAAGGGAAAAATATGAAGTCGACCAGCAGCAGCAACAGCAGCAGCAGCCGCCGAGTGCAGTAAGAAGATCAGCGGGTATTCCGTGGCCGCTGACTGCGCAACAACGACCAATCGCTGCAGCAGCAGTTTAACATCTGTTACCTCTTGTTTGTTTGACATTAGCATAGTAGTGGTCAAGAAGAAGAAGAAGAAGAAAAATAATAAGAAGAAGAAAAAGAAGAAGAAAAGAAGGAAGAAATGAGGACGGCGGGCGCGCTGAAGCTACTCTTTTTATGCGCTGAAGGGAGCAGAATGATGAGCCAGAGGTGGTGGTGGTGTTGGAGGAGGAGGCACTTTGATAGGCTGTTATTAACTAAGATTTGTTGTTGCGATCAGTAGCGCAGTCGAAAAATGTGTATATTACTTTGTGTATGCATGTATGTGTGTGTGTGTACACATAAGTTCACTAATAACAACAATTTCACAAAAAGCAAATAAGTCACCAGCACCGATTTCTCGCATAATAAATTATCGACGAACATTGAAATGTGGCTTAATGCGCTTCTGTGCAACGCGCAGCAGCCGCAAAAGTGTCGGCGGGTGGACTGACAACGGGGGACAGTGGCGGGCTTGCTGAGGAGCCAAGATCTGAGGAGCACACATGCACACACACACATACGCATAAATATATGTGCGTGCACTCTTCCAACTGTTTTGGTCAACTTCTGGTCTTCTTTGAAGAAATTTCCTTTGCCACTGTTACTTGTTGCTTTCGTTGTTATTTAGATTGCTGGCTTTGTGTCGGTGATGTCGGTGAATGATATGAAAGTTGTTGCTCATCAATAAAATGACAGATAGATAGTTGTGTAGCGTTTTCCACTCAGATTGCTTGGTGTTCGTATGTCGTAGCATTCACGGACGCACCATTGCCCCATACACTTTAGATGCCTTTACGGTTTATTTACATGTACACAGAGCTACAGGCTGCACAGAAGCGAGTGATAACAATGACATTTTCCATTACCACCTTTTCTGTTTTGACCGATTTCGTAAATGTTGCACTCCTATGCGGCACTTGCACTGCACAAAAGTGGGAATTTGGTTTTTTCAACTAGCGCCTTATTGACCACATTCAGAGTTGGCATTGAGAGAGTGTCATACACATACATATACATACGCACATTATTTGTACATGTGGAAGTATGCATGGATTTCGTATTTTGTTCTTCCTTAATCACCATATTGTTGTTTTCGCTTTTGTTGTTGTTCTTTATTGTAATTTTTTATGGTCGCGACTATGTGTTACAGCCCGATAGTTGCCTGTATGCTTACATTTTATTTCTTATTTTTATTATGAATCAAACACAAATTAGTAGCTTCAGTGTTTATGCAAATTCTTACGCACATAAAATTAGTAAAAAGGTCGTAAAAGTTCGCTTTGTCAACATTTTTTATTGCTACTCATAACTTGGCAAGCAAAATTATTGAAAGTAAAAGACATGCAAAATAGTTTCCGAAACGCGCGCCTTAATGGCACTTGCTAATGGATGAAAAAAAAATAATTTTGATGTTTGTGTGAGTATAGGGTTTTGTGCTAGGGGATCAACATAGCTATTGCCGAGATAAATTGGGCACGTTTCGCGGTTCAAGTGATCCAGGGACTTGACATCTAAAAGGTGGACGCTAATAGCAATAGCAAGAGTATTCCAGCTACATTATAAGTACCACTTACGTGCCGTTTTGATGCCATAATATAGACCACGAGCTGCGAAAAGTTACAAAACTTAAAGTAAGAAAACCCATTTACAGCCATGCAGTGCCGTTAATGTAGTGAAGGGAAACAGGATCTAGGCTGGAGAATTGTTTTAGGCTATATCCAAAAGGTATCTCAAGCGCCTAGCCGCCAGAGCCGGATATTTGCAGAGAAAGTGCTCAACAGTCTCTTTTTTCTGCAGCATCCCCACAGCTTCTGCAACAGGGGTTGTACAGAATTCCAAGCTTCTCCGCATGAGTACCGATCACCCAGCGACCAGTGAACAGCGCAATGAGTTCGAAAATTGAATGTCTGGGGATTCCCATCACCGTAAGCGTCCTGTTTCTATCGTATGGAGGCCATAGTGTTTTTGAAATAGCATACGATGAGGCAGACCTCCATCTGTCTTGCGCTTTGTTAGAAAGGAATTGTGTAGTTTCCCTTTAACAACGGTCAAGGGGACACCGATGTCGGAGAGGGGGGCAACTGAAACCGGGTCTGTTGACCGCAGAGGAAGGCAAGCTCATCAGCAATTTCATTTCCCTCTATATTCCTGTGCCCAAGAGTCCAGATAAGGGAAATGTTTCCTGCACGATCGAGACGTTTGAACTCCTCCTTACAGTAGTTCACAAAAAGAGAGCTGCAATACGGTGACGACAGTGCCTTGATCGCAGCTTGACTATCGGAAAAAATATTAATGTATCCCTGCCAAAAGCGATCCCGAAGCATTTTGCATGTTTGCAAGATCGCGAAGACCTCTGCTTGAAAGGCGTTGCTTGTTTCCGCCAGTTTAAAGTATACTGAAATGCTGGCTGATTTAGAGAAAACCCTGGCTCCCACTCCAGATTCCATCTTGGATCAGACAATGAAAACAGAGGTAACTATATACGGTGCGACGCTCCGCACTTTCCAATCTTGGCTGCTCGGAAATATAGCCTTAGCACATCCCTCAAAACCCAGATCAGTACGAAGTACAGAAAAGGAAGGGGAGATTTGCTTCAAGATGCTACTATGTTCTACAGGAAGTTGCCTCCAGAGGCCAATCTCCTTCAACCTAGTAGGGCTCTGAGCAGCAATGGACTTGTAGGGCATATTCTACATGCAGTTCTCTGCACTCTAATGCTAAAGTAATTCCCAAACATATTTCACAAGATGAACCTAGAAATACGCACTTCTTTAGCACGTGGGGAAATCAGCTATTTTGCTTCATTTTTAACTGAAGCATTTACGTTAGCAATATATTTGGTACTTCGACTCCGACTGGTACGGGAACATACTCGTACAATAGTGAATATGTTGATTCATATTTATCCATTATAACCAAAGTGTATCAATAAAGTGTGGTTGAACGCTCAGTGCGGCTCTCTTTTCCCGCGTTAAGCGTGACACTGATTTTCCCCCGTGGTCAGCCTCTGGGGTCCCCTGGATACACTTTTTGAGGGACCGACAGTTACAAAGTTAAAAGTTAAATGTAACCTGAATGAATGTAGTGAAATATACTTTTAATGAGCTTTATTGAAGCATTCTAAGCAAAAGTGTGGCTGGGACTTCCACATGTAACAAAATGTAATAACTTTTTTTGTTAAATTTTATTTATAATCTTCGCTTAATCTTGTTTTACCATCATAACAACCAGAAAAGTGTTTCTGAACTTTTTCTATAATTATTGAACAATTTTTTATTCCCGAAGTAGTCAGTCCATGATGTTTTTTGTCCGGTTACTTCCTGAAAGAGGAACAGGGAATTGATCGCTGATAATATTACATTATCGCATACTCAGAGAGCGACAGCTTTCTGCCGGCCGAGGGAAAAGGTCAAAAATAAAGGCGTCGCGCTCAACGTGTTAATGGACTGTAATGTCAAAAAATATAAACAAACGAATTAATATGTAGTTTTTTTTTTCTCAGTATAACATTATAGTTAGTACGAGCATCCTTTGGAAAGTTGGTGCCCAAATAAAAATTACTAAATTGTTTGGGGAAAATCACTCGACTTCCTCGATTGAAACGACCTTTAATAGCTTTACAACGACATTGGCATGGTGCAGCGAAAAAAGTTCCAGCGTCTCCGTTGGCTAGATCTTGTCATCCGATCTCGCTCTGAAAGTATTCGATGCAGTACCAACTGGTGGTAGCAGAGTAAGATGAAGACCTCCTCTGCGTTGGAAAAATCAGTATGAGAAAAACTTGGTTTCTCTTGGTGTGTCAAAAAGAATCGGTTTATTAATTGGTCAGCAATGTTGCTCACTTTTAGTTTTCAGTTATTATAGTAGCAATATAATGGTATTGGTGCTACTTAGCTGTAATAAAGCCAATATTACTCTATGGTGATCTAGTGTGGTGGACTGCATTGAGAAAAACGATATACAAAACACCTATAGAAAGTATTCAACGTCTTGGTGCACTTTGCCCGACAAAGGCAATTAAAACTACTCCTACGGCAGCACTTGAAAGAATACTCCACCTACCACCACTTTGCGGCAGAAGGTCTAGCAGCTAGATCTGCCACAAGACTTAATGCAACGAGAGAATTTATCTGTAAAATATTCGGGCATAGCTCAATAGGTGTGAGTTATCGGACCGATACGGCCTATATGACCCCGAAATACAATTGGGTAAAGAGATTCCGAACAACAATAGAAGAAAAGAGGTATGAAACCTAGCCCCAATACGCTTAATATATTTACATACATACATAAATCTATACGTTGACAGTCAAGCGGCAATAAAGGCAATAAATTTATATGAAATTTCATCCAAAAATGGTTTTAGGACCAGGGAAGCTATAGAGAGACTAGCCGCAGACAGACGGCTGCACATCTATTGCGCGTACTCAATATAAGGACAAAGCAGGAAATGATATTGTAGATGAGATTGCCAAGAGCGCAGTTTACATGCCATTAGAACAAGAAAACGACATACTGAAACCTTTAAATACGGTACACAAAGACATCGCTGCGGGCATGAAAAGACGGATAGATAGGAGGTGGAACAATCTAGCTACTTGTAAAACCGCGAAAATCATGTGTACACAGAGTGCAGATAAGTACGCCAGATTCGTAGTAGCCCTGTCTAGAAAAGAAAGCAGAACTATCGTAGACATGCTGACAGGCCACAATTTGCTAGCGGATACAAGATGGGAATTGCAAACAATGAGAGCTGCAGATTTTGCAATGAACTAGAAGAGAGGGAAACTCTTGAACACCTTCTATGTTCTTGCCCTGCATAAACTAGAACCCGAATGAAATGTTTAGGATCTCTATAATAAGAGAGGTTAGAATGTCTCTCGGGGTTAGAGCTTCAGAGCTTACTTAGATTCGCAAAAGACCAATCTCGGAACATTGTTTTACTTAAAGCAGTATCTCCATACACTTTTTGTAGCTCTCGATGCGCTTCAGCCGCCGTTATTTTTCGAATGATAGAGGAAAATCAAGACTTCCCGCAAATGACGATTATTCGGCATAAAATCAGACATTTTCACAAAACCAAAAGTATATGATACCAAAACAAAATCACTAATGTGTCGAAGCAGTTTGTTTACCATATGTTTAAGCTTGGTTTATGACGTTTAGGTTATGTTAAGATTGACTAGTACACACTGCCGGCGGCATCTATTGACAAACAGCGGGGACTTAGTTGCGCACCTAATAGTAAGAGCTCTTAAAGTTGCGACGAGTGACTCAAATTGTGTGTAGAAATTTTTAATAACTAATCTCATTCGGTCTGACACCCACACTGCTCTCCAAAAAGTCAAAGTTGCACTATCTCCATATTCTTGATGAATTCCATTAGAGAATAATGAAAAAACCAGCTGAATTCTTGAAGGACAGGCGATGGCTACTCCACCAAAACAATGAGCCGGCTCATCCTGCATTGCGTTTCTAGCCAAGCACAGCATCGCAGTGTTGGATCGTCTACCTCATTTGTCCAATTTTTCTGATTATTGTACACATTTGGGAATTACATTAAGGAAAGAAAAATAGTAAAAAAAAAACATTAAAAAAGAAGAAAAATATTAAAACTGTTCGAAATGTTGAGATGCTATATTTTTTATTCGCGGGCTGTGTGCGCTTTGTATTCTCTTAAAAAATAATGCCAACAGCCGCTCGTGCCAGGTGTAAATTAGGCTTTGCATTAAATGCCAAATAAATATAAAAATGCAGCTGACTTAGTAATTTAACAGCTATTCATATGACTGGCACTAATCCGAGTCTAAATCAAGAATTGGTAGCAATGCAATGAATGTGTATGTTCATGTATGTATGTATATATGTGTGTGTGTTTGAGTGAGGCTTAAAAAAATTACTTAATTAATGAAGCCGAGATTTATGAAATCGAGGGACCACCAAGACAGGAAGGAGCCACATCAACGCCGCTGTTAAAAAAAGCAGCAATCGATAAAGAATGAAAAAGAACAAAAAAACAACAAATAAATGGCAAATACTTCCGTTGCGCGGAGACAGTTTTTTTTTCAGTCGCTTCCCTCTAATGCGCTAAGATGTGCATACTCCCATTTGTTCCTCATTATCGATGGTATTCTATTTGTCTTACCATTTGTTGTTGTTCTTGTTGTTTTCTTCATAAATGTGATTTAACGCAAGGGACAAACACGCAATTTCACACCAAACCGCATAGCAAAGCAAAGCAAAATAGTAGGCAGAATTCAAGCAGTAATGGCAAGCAATGCACAGTAGCCGATGCGGAAACAATAGCCGATCTTGCTTTAGAGCGCAGTGAGGTGAGTGCCTTTGTTGGGTTTGTAAATAAGTGACAAACGATGGACGCGCGAAAGGTCAAAACGAAGCGTGGCGTAGAAATAATTTCGGGCGCACAGAAACGAACAAAGCCTTTGATGAAATGATAGCGGCACTTCCTTCCTGTGACGCTGCTGCTATCAAACTAACAGCTCGACTAACCGAAGGCGAACTCCAAGGAAAACGAATTGACTTAGTAATTTATGTGCTGCTGTTTGCGAGCTGTTGGCTGCGCTATCTGTGGCTCCATGAAATGTGCTAGCGCAGCAGCAGACTAAGTGGCTGCTTTGTGGCTTCCTCGCTAGTGCTGATCAGCGGCGAATGCACACTTTCCGAATTTTTTGGTTTACAAAGATACAACAACAACAACAAAACTGTCCATCGGTCCCGGTTAGCAAACAAATGAAATTCCAAGCTATTGTTGGCCATCAAAGAAAAATGGTTTTCCAAATTGGTGGAAAATGCCCTGACGGCTGCGTAATTGCACCTGATTGCATGAAGAACAAGACAAAGCAGCACTAAATAAAATGAAATGCGTAGGGAAAAACTTTATTGAATGAATGTCGGTGCTAGTGCATGAATGGACTGAATGGACGCTAGCCTTGGTTGGTCTGCGAGGATGTTCAAATGTGTGTATGCCGCGCATTGCGCATGCGCACTCTCCCACCAATGTGAGTGACCTCAGACAGGCCTTGTGTTCACTTGCTGCTGCTGCTGCTGCTGCTGTGCTCTTGTCTTGGACCACAATCATGCAGCGCACAAATAGCTGTGGAATCTAATGTGTTTTTTCTAGGTTGATCTTGTTGCTGGTTGCTCTGCTGTTGTTGGTGTTGTTGCTGTTGTCCGTTGAACACCAGTTGCAGCGCCTTATTGTTTCATTTGACAGCGACAATAAATTATTTTCTAAATGAATTTAGATTTGTCCCTAATGTGCATACGCATACACACATACATACATACATACACACACACACATACATACATATATTTTTATAAATATTGAATTTTTCGCTCCCGCTATACGCGTATATTTGTTTGTGTGTGCAGGTATCTTTTTCATTCCTATGCCTATTTCCAGTTCCATCTACATTTCTATTCGATATCTACCACTTTTTCGCTTGCCGCTGTGCATTCGTTACATAATTGTAATCTTTTTAAAATTAGAAAAATGAATTAGTATGTAATTTTTTTTTTTTTTTTACCGCACCCGATCAAGTTAGCTGACCAGCAGCAGTGTCGCTTGGCTTTTATAGTCATTAATATTTTTTGTTTTTTTTTTTCTTCATATTTTCTTCTTTTGGCCTCAGCTCACCTCCGTGGCAGTGAATAAATTCAATTTCCCTTTACTGCACCATTTATTAATGCATTGCAG
This sequence comes from Anastrepha fraterculus, assembly GCA_037575425.1. Taxonomy (NCBI): domain Eukaryota; kingdom Metazoa; phylum Arthropoda; class Insecta; order Diptera; family Tephritidae; genus Anastrepha; species Anastrepha fraterculus. The sequence continues at coordinate 46,048 of JAYXIM010027524.1, forward strand.
CTCGGTAGACGGCAGTCGGTAGCTGTTTTTAATATAAATTTTATTATAGGTATGGAAGATATTACAGTTTTATACGCGCGTTTCGGGATCTTAATTTATAAAAAACTAAAAAAAAAGTGATACAAAGCAAACAAAAGATTGAACACAAAGAACTTGCCACGGCGAAAGGGGATGAGGATGTGCGATGTCCAGTGAACAATATCCATTGTGCTATTGTTTGAGCAATGATGGCTTCCGGTTAGCCCGAGTGTTGCTGGAACACACCAGTGTGCGACTTTTAGTGTCAGATAATACTTGAACCTATGGGACTAGAAAAAGTTTCTTATCGCTCGTTCGAAGCCTTGTTGAACATTTATTTAGAGCTGCGTAGGTGCACTAATTTCTGATGTGCTCCTCGAACTATGCCTCGGTCTGCTTCTTGTATGGGCTTAGCGAGCACTGGGCGAAAAAATGTAAGCATTCGCTTAGAGGGTTGAAAGGCCATTCCGTAACGTGCAGATTGAAGGCGATCGAGTGACTTTCTAGGGCAACGAAAGCCAGATCTCTAATTATGGGCTGGGTACTGCTCGATGGGAGTCCAAAGAACATCTTCAAAGATTGTTTAGAAAAAAATGCATTCCAGCCCGACGATCCTAAGAAGATCTTCAAAGATTGTGTAGAAAAAAATGCATTCCAGCCCGACAATCCAAAGAAGATCTTCAAATATTGTTTAGAAAAAAAAGCATTCCAGACCAAAGAGTGAAAGAAAATCTTTAAAGAGTGTAAAAAAAAATACGAACCAGAACCAAAGAAAATCTTCAAATATTGTTGAGGGAAAAATATATTCGAGCACGACGAACTAAAGAAAATCGTTGAGCTATTGTTCATGCCCATTGTACAGTATATGTATGGAGAATAATTAGATGGAATCATCTCAGAATCTACCAACATATTTGTACTAGGCTAAAACCTAAAGTCAAAACTCTATACTCAGCATTCCAGGCGCCATAAGATTTAACAAATGCATAAAGTGCTGAAATCCATAGCTTGAAAATGGAGTTCTAGATTAAGGGCCACTTCATAGCTATTGAGTTTTAAACCCTTTGGGGATGAGTGTCGGCATATAGCCGCCCAAATTAGTTCATAGCTGAAAGGCTCGCGACGTCTGTCGTTCTGAGCGATAAGACACGCATAGGTATAGTAAAAGAGTCACGTTTTCATTCAAAGAGATTAGGGGCCATTAGCGATGAAGTCTTATCTTCCTTATAATGTAAAATTACCATGTGAGACGACGGTAGAGTCAGAACGAATTTCACTGCCAGAGGAACCAGCAGGTTTTTTATATTTTTATATTTCATCCTACGCGCAATGGCTAAGCGATCTCGAAATTCAGATAGTGACAGTTCTGCCGAATATTACTTTGAATCTGATAAGACGGAAGATGACGGCATTACTTCGTGGAGGTAGAAGTGAAATCCGTTTTTGATTTTATGAACAATTTTTCTTGTGTTAAATAACGCCTCAGTTTTAATAACGTTCAACGTATTTATTTTCTTTACTGCGCACTCCAATACCGCTCGTCCTCAGCGACGCTCTCCCGCCGAGCGGCTCCGTCCCCAAAGGGTTAAATTTAGTTATCAGTCGCTTGCGTAAGGTTTTCCTTTGTAATTTGCATCTAGCAAGTAAGCCATCTAACACGTGAATGGGGACTAGTGGCAGCAGAAGCGCTACAAGCAGATCGCGATTGGCGACAAATCAAATTCTTAGCTTTAAATAAGTCTAATTCTAGCTTGTTATTGATGCCCTTTGTTTCACCTAGGAACTACGGGAAAATATACCCGGATATATATAAATGGTAAAGTCCGTTTCAGTCCAAGCAAATTTTTACCATGGAACAGTACACGCCACGCGAGCGCTCCCAAATTGTCAACAAAAGAAGTCAATTGTAAAAACTCAACGTGCGTATAAAATATTAAATAATGTGAAAAGTGCGCCTTCTAATAACACCATTAAACGTTAGTACGAAAGGTTTTCGACTGGCGATGCTAATTTCTAATCCAAAGAGGCCAAATCAAAACCGACCAAGGCATCGCCAAGGACATCCCAAAGTCGTCGTTCTCAGCAGTTGGGCATTGCTCGGACCACTTTACAACGAATTATCCGCACTGATTTGGATTTATTCCCGTATAAGATTATTCAAAGATACACTTTTATTTATTTTTATTCATTTTATTATAATAATCTACAGTAGAAATTAACTTAGGGACTATACACAAATATGTAGAAAAAAATCCAAGTTTTACAATTAAAATATTTATCAATGCAAATTCAATATTAAGAAACTATGTAAATATAAAATTTTTACAAATTTTGATTCAACAATGTTACAAACGTGTACAGTCAAATTCGCTTAGCTGCCTCTTCGCTTAGCTGCATATTCCGGATAAGTTCGCAAAAACTCTTATTTTCTCGTATTACATTTCGCTAAACTGCTTCAAAAATTGTGTTTCAGAACTACATTTTCTAAAAAAAAAATTTCATTTACCAGCACTTTGAACATTTTTTTTTGCGCGTTCACTAAGCTTATGTCTATTGCAAATCACTCATTCAAAATGCGAAAACGAAATGCCGTTCTTTCTTTAAGCCAAAAATTAAAAAAATATTCAGGCAATGCAAAATAAAATTAGTAAAAATGATGTGGCGAGAGAAAATTATTGTAATATTTCTATAATTAATCGAATTATAAAACAAGAAGATGAAATAAAAGTGATTGCAAAAATGAGCAATGAGTAACGCCGGCGTCAAAGGTGCAGTGCATACGAAAGAGTTGAAAAGGCCTTATTGTTATGGTTTGACCAATAGATGCAACATGACGCTGTTATTACAAGCTTCATTCTGCTTAACAAAGCCCTTGGAGTTGGCAACAAACTCTTTGGGTTGAGTTCAAACCGAATCTGAGCTGACTGTGACTTTGGAGAAAGAGCCACATCATAAAATTTGGTAAAATTCACAGCGGGGTTAGAGACAACGATGCAGCAGGAGCGTTGAGATCCTAGCATTTTAAAATAATATAATGTGGAAAATGTATTTAATGCCGACGAAATCAGGCTTTTCTATAAAGCATTGCCAAACGCAACATTTTTGCGTAACTGCGATCAACCGAAAGGGCGAAAAACTGACAAAAAAATGCTTGGAGAGTCACAAAATCCGCAGATGATAAAGGTGAAAACAAGAACATTATTTTGTTTGTTTTTTGTGGTTTTTTTACGTTAATTTGTTTGTCGTTCCCCCGACAGTCGGTTCTACGTTACCGGAACGACCGGATTTAGTATATATCCGGCCAAGGACTGACACTCCAGCAGCTCTCCCCGTACATGTATGGTGAATGTTTTTGCTGCTACAACAACAATGTTGTTAACAGTTTCATAAAGGTAATAAGTAAACTTTTAGAAGCTTATATAAACATTTATTATTATATTATTTCAGGCACAAGGCAGGAGTGGATGAGAAAACATGTAGACACCGACTATCATCTTTCGCAGTTGCTCAGCGGACATGGCTGTTTTCAGGAATACCTGGAACGAGCTATACGGGAGCAAGCCCTGGGTCATCAACCGTCCTCCAGCACCCTCATACGAGCTATGTGTGCAACCAGCGGTAAGTGCGAGGCAGCGCAAACGTTCGCAGGTAAGATTATGACGCGACTTCGTATTTATATTGATTGGGAACGCGTTTCAGCAACACTCAATACAGTATCGTACAGAAGACAAGACGGTAGTGAGTTAAGTTAACAATACTGATAGTTTTCCGATGTCTCCTCTACTTTGGAACCACCTATAGCCTTTATACGCCTACAGGAGAGGAACGTGGACGCAGGTACCTGTTGTGTCTTCGGACATAAACGCGGCTCTACCCAGAAATTATACTTTTGTGGACCCAGGGTAGAATTAGCCGAGGTGGAGGATTGGTATACTATTAGTGGGAGATGTTTCTGACATTTTGATTTCAACCTCCAAAAAAAAAGATGGGTGGAACTGATGTTGGTGTGTTGGCCTTGGATTTTATTATTTAAAAAATCAATTTGTGTAAGAATAGAAAAACTCGATAATTTTAATGCGTTGTGTTGTACTGTAGGATTCCATAATAAATTTCCAACAATTCAATTATAACCTACAAAAAGAGAAAAATAAATATGTCAAAAAATAAAACAGTTATTTGTGCTTACCATTAGTAGGTCTTATTTGGCCCACCCTGTACTTGGTTAAAAAAAGAAACTTTCGGATAAATGACTTATTTGTGCAGGTAAAAAATTTGGATAATATCACATTTCGCTTAAGTGCGCAAAAATGCTTACAACTACATTCAGTGCAGCTAAGCGAATTTGACTGTATATCAATTTTTTTTTTTTTTTCTGGTGAAGGTTTCACCTTAAAAAAAAAGTAGTTTTTATGTTTTTAGGTAGTTAGGGAATGACTTCACCTCTTAAGGAGGGCTGAAAATTTGAAAAACAATGGAGATTCGCATCTAGACTATCTCTTCCAATCCCAAAAAAAAACCATTTCCATTTACAGAAAAAAAAAACTATTAAAATCGGTCGAAAATTGCCTTCTCTAGCATTTATGTCGAATGGATTTACAGGACTTAAGATTTATCCTGGGAAAAATCCCCATTGTTTGGCGTCTCGAAAATATTAACCTCGTCCCATATATAATTTTTCACACTTAGCTCTGAGGAGCATGGCAACAAGATACCAAATAAAATGTTTTTTCTGATCCTGCTGAATTTTCGCACACTTTACTTCCAGCATTCATTCTCCAATTACCTAAGGCTTAGACTATAAACATTTAAGTACTTATGAGGCGCCTCAACGCAAGCCGGTTCATATAAAAATTCAATCACCAATGCATGAACAATTGATCAAAATCAAGTAGTCCCAATCAAATCAGTTAACATCAGTGAGTGGCAACGGTAATTGGAATTTTCCTTTACCATAAAAGAAATAAATGATTTTCGAACTCTTAACTGACAACAGAAGGAGAAAATTTAATGAAGTTACATTGGTATGAAATTGCCTTCATCAGCTCGAGTGCCTGCGCAAAGCAGCAGCCCCCACAGCAGCACAGAAGCATTCAAATGCACGCGCTCCAAAACTAACAACAAAAGCAACAGAAGCGAATGTGAAAGATAGAAATTTGAATTTGAAAATTTATTCAGCTTGAATTATCAAAAACCCAAATGCCGATAATTTGATGTACGGCATTTCAAAAACGAACCGCCGCAAATGTAGAGCGCACGCGGTTCCACTACGCGCTCGCATAAGTGCACACATACATGCATATACATATGTATATGTGTATAAGTATGTGTGTATGTGTGTGTAGGAGGATATGCGTGTGCGCCTTTTCACTTGTGGAGCTCTGCCGCACACCCTATTTCGACATTTCCAGATCATCGCTTTCAATTAGAATCATTTTGGGAGTGTTTGCCGCCATCACCATCACCGCCGCTTGTATTGCGGCGCGGATCCATGCGTTGCAATGGGATGCTAGCCGATCGATCTCTCGACACCGCGTCTCGCTGTCTAATATTACGAATTGCACTTCTGTTTGGCGGCGGCAATATTGTGATGTGTTTGGTTTGAGAAATGAAGAAAGGTACAACGTTTTTTTTAAATCCGTATTTTGTTGCTGTTTCTGCTTTTTTTTGTTGAAATTTTATGCTGGCTTGTATGCCATAATTTTCCAATTTAAAATGTTTTTGTTTGTTTACTGAACAACACGAAATGCTCCTTACCCACTCTCGGTGCATGTAACATGAATACGTGCATATGTGTGTGTGTGTTTTCGTGAAAATTGCTGCCAATGCATTGTTCGCCATGGTAAATTTCACTTGAATGCCAATAAGGCTAATAAGTACCGGGCATTGGCAAATTTGTATTTTGGTTTTTTTGTTTGTGTTTGCTTTGATAGTTCTATGGGCCTGCCACACAACCAGAGTGTGCAAAAACAAATTTTCCATGTATGCGGCCTTAATTACTTGCCAGCAGGACACTGCCGTGCGCCGCCAATTGTAAAATCCATGTATTTGTATGTGTTCACGTGTGTGCTCGCTTACATCCTCTCGAGCGATTGTCCATTCGAGTACATTTTTCATTGCGATTGGAAAGCATTGACGTCTTTTGTTTTCAACGGCTTATAAAATTCCTTATTTTGCATTTATTTATTTATTTGTTGTACTACTACGTACATAAGTGCATACAAACGTACATACATAGAAGCTCGCATGTTTCCGAAATTTTTTGCTTCTGTCAGTTTGTTGTGATTTTTTGTGCATTTGCATTCAAGTGGAAATCCTTAAAGTGATTTTCGACATCCATTCACTTATGAATGAGTCCGAGTATGTGTGCACACACGCTCGTAAGTATAGAGAAAAGGCATTTTAAAAGCAGAGAAGTGATCCGTATTGCGACAGGCTTTATAGACCTATAAGAAGAGTTCCTTTTGAATGGACGTATGTATGTATATGGACATATATACATACATATATAGCATATTTATATACTTAGATATCTCCTGCATGCAGACGAGCGCTCTACTTTGACCCAATACGAGAATTTTGATGATTTTTTTAGCAATCCTGGATATTTTAATGATTAATACCCAACATTTTAACTTGCTTTCTTAATAATATCGGGTCGCGTAATAAAATGTTTTTTTTTTCGGCCTGATGCCCGTGAATAGGAAACTCTCATGAGTATTTCATTTATTTCAAGGCTAACACAGAACTACAGTTTTTACATACCAGCTAGGTAGGTAGGTAGGTAGGTATAGTGGTTGTCAATTGACACACCTAGGCCGCTGCAGGCTCTTTGTGATACCACCAGGGCTGTCCCCTCTCCTTACTCTACATTGCCCTTATGGAACCAACCTGTTACTTTAATAAATCTAACAAGGCTTGTTATTTTCATATTGGCTACTTCTGCGAAATTATTAAAGGAACTTTTTCCTAAAATATTGAACCTTCTTCTATCTAGAGTCATGCACCCGCATAGAAAGTTTTCTATAGTCTCTGCTTTTTCAATGTCGTTACAGCTTCTGCAATAGTCGTTATAAGGAGCGAATCAGACAGTGCCCTGTTAGAGCCCCAAGAAGATTTCTCATGTCCTTCCTGCTCAGTTCCAACAGTCGGTTTGTGCGGCCCATGTTCCATTCCTGCCATGTCATTCTATGTACTTGTAGCACAGGTCAGGGACTGAAACCATAGCCTGTTGGCAGCACTGATAGTGTGTTTACAAGTTGCGTCTTACAGTGTGCGCCTTACAAGTTGCTAAAGGTATAGTTATGTTCACTTTTTTCTGGTTGTATCGGTAATGTGGTACCCAATCTCGCTAGTTCATCTGCTTTGCAGTTGGCTGCTATGTCGCTGTGAACGGGAACCCAGAGCAGGTTTATTGCAAAGTACTGTGATAGTTCTGTCAAAACGGCGTTACATTCTTTTGCTGTCTTCGAGTTAATATTATAATATAATAATATATGTTTATATCTCTTGTGGTGAGAACACTTTTCTTTTGGGCTAACAGGCCTTCCCTGATAACCAGAACTTCAGCTTGATACAGTAACCGGAATGAAATTTTGGCACTAATTTCCACAGAGTAAAGTCCTCCCCTTACTTGTTCATTTAGCTTAGAACCATCAGTATATGTATGATACTGATTCCACTTCTATTGCCCATTACCCCATTGTCCCTACCTTCTCTCGTTGGGAAAGTTGTGGTAAAGGATGTATTTAAATGCAACTCTACTGAGCTACAAAAGTCTGTCGGGTAATGTAGGAAGGGGTATTCGTCTAGTATTCTTGCGTGATCTCTTCTGCTAGTGGCTAAGTTAGAAGATCCTCTTAACCTAAGAACCGATTTCGCCGCCAGCTGTTTGCTGTAGGCCTCAATCGGTAATAGGTGCATCATGACATTCATCGCTGCCGTGGGCGTAGCCTTTAGTGCCCCGCTTATGCAGAGACTAGCACCCCTTTCAATACTTTCTAAACGTTTTACCATTGTTTTTTTCCTAAGTGTTGGCCACCAAACTAAGGCACCATATGTCATGATAGGTCTTACAAATGCTGTATATAGCCAATGTACTATTTTTGGGGTTAAACCCCATTTTGCTCCCACAGAGCGCGGGCAATAGGAGCATTACGCGCATACTTCGTGTTAAAAAATTTAAGATGAAATGGGTAAGTATTGCGTAGAGATCTAGTAGGAATACGAAAGTGAATGCTAGGTAATAGGGATGAACAATCAATTTATCTTTTAATTTTAATAAAAGCAAGAGGCAGTGAGAGTATAGACCTTCTACTCTCTAGAGACTTTAGAGACATTAAGTTAATTAAAATCAAACGAGAATTATAGGAAGGTATTTGAGACTTTAACGACCCGAACAGAAGCAAAAATAATACATAATTCAAATATGTGATGATTTTTTTAGAGAGATGCGCCCTGTTAAAAAAATTAAATTAAATTAATAAGTCCATTCGAATATTACAATTCAAAAGTCAAATGAAAAAAGGTTAAGGGAGCTTAGACTGGAAAATATTTTTAAGAGGGTTGCCACCTGCTTGAAAAATTAAGTTCAAGGAAAAATAACAAAATAAATTAAATAAACAATGTGGCTATAGAAAGAGAAAGGTTTGAAAACTTGAATTTTGAATATATTTTTGAATAGGGTTGCCACTTAAAAACAAATTGATTATAATTAATAATTATTAAATAAAATAATAGGTTGCCAAATAAAAGAAATAGTAGTAGTATAATAGTAAGCTTATTTTGGAAAAACATTTTTAGAAATGGTTGCCACCTGCTTGAAAGAGTTCTCAATCCAATTTAATGCCAATACCCAGCAAAACCTGCGTGACCGAAACTCTTCTTGCTGGGTACATACATACATATAAGCTGAAATACTGCTGTATGGGTGCCAAACGAAAGCGGTGGAAAAAAGCTTGAATATTAAGATATTTTTGAATAGGATTGCCACCTCTTTAAAAATTACATGCGATAAATTAAATAAATAACAGTAAATAATTAACATAATTGGGTATCAAATACATGAAATAAAAGTAATTTTGGAAAATATAATACTTTTAGAGCTGGTTGCCACCTTGAAAGACTGGTTAATTCAATTTAATACCACTGCATATAAACTGAAATACTGCTCTACGGCTGCCATACGGAAGTATGCAACATCTTTATTTTGAACATATTTTTTAATAGGGTTGCCACCTGTTAAAAAATTGAATTCGATATAATGAGTATACACCTAATTCTCTTTTTACAAGACAAGATATGTTCCCATACAATTCGTGTAAAAAGAGAATTAAGTGAAAACAATATTAAAAAGTCCTTTTTAGGGTTCACTTAAGAATATATTTCGGGCTTACACATTTTAATTCATTAATAAATTATAAAAAAAAAAATGATTAAACGGCGAGAGCAAAATACACGCGAGTCTCCGAGACTTTTCCGGAAACTAATTTAAGCGCTTCGTATATGCGTTGAAAAATATCACTCTATTTGCTCTTTGAGATTCAAGAAAAATTCATATATCAAAACAATTCGTGTAAAAAAAGATTTATTTTCTTTTTTACTCGTATTAAATCAAATTCGTGTACAAAGAGAGTTTGTGCCATGAATGTTATTAAGAGGTCCCCAAAATTATTCAAAGGTTCTCCTATGTTATATATAAAAAACAAGACATTTTAATAATGGATGTAGACCAAATTATTAAGTTGTTATATTCCCTAATAGTCATTTGAGCGGTATTTAGTTGATAAAACTATGCGTGTAATGAAGTGTTTTTATTGTCTTGCTAACATTTTTTTTTATATTTCTACAAACTTCAGACTTTCAAACTATTAAGAACTCATTTATACGAGGCCGCATTTCAACTTAAAAAAAAATCCAAAAAAAAATTATGTTTTTCACATTCGCTTCTTGGTTTATTTGGACATTTGAGCCATATAAACTATGAAGAACAAGCATTTTGGAATACAAACTTTCCGGAGGCTAAGGAAATTTAATAAGAACTCAAAATCCGGCAACCAGATTTTCTCACTACTTTAGTTATTGTTATTAGTGTGTTTACACCGTCATATCATCTCTGCTTTAATAGAAAAACTATCTGCGTCGTGCGCTTATTTGCCTTTCTAAACTTCCTTTGAAACTTAATAAGCGAATCCGTTTCTGCATTTTTTAAATTTTAAATATGGCAGAAAAATGAAAATCTTGTCAGTAGAAAGCAGCAAAGAAAGCGAAAGCCATGAGAAGAGTTAGAAGTGAACGTAGCGTCGGTATCACTAAATTTAGCCCTTAACTTGCAACAACCGATGGTATCTCAACATGCATGTAATGAATTTCATAGAAAAAAACTCGGAATGTACAACACAATTTCCTTTTTTTGTTGTACTTTCCTTCAGAATTTTACGCAGCGTAACACAGAATTGCCATTCTACATCGCAAAATCATTTATTTTTAAACTCTTTGAAAGCGGGAAAATACGCTGATTCCGCGTATTCCATGTATACCTACCGATAAAAAATGAAATCCGAGAACAGTCTTTAAATTAGGTTGGATTGATCTTAAAAAATATTCGCATATTTTTCGTATGAACCACTATTTATAGCTTCCCCTAGACTTGATACTCCACATTTACCTATGCCGAACCACCGAATGCGAAGACCAAAAATTATTAAAAACTTATTTTATTTAATATTTTTCCAACCGGTTGCTTTTAGTTCAGTTGTTGAGATGTAGCAGCGCATCCCAAGTATTAGCTAGTAAAAAATGTGCAAGAAAGCGATTTTCGCTTATGTTTTTTCATTCAATCTTTTCTATCATTTCGAGGTATAGTAGAAAACAATATCTTCGCCACGAAAAATTAAAATTTTATTGAAAAACAGTGACATTTGATTTCAGTTTATTTAAAAATTGAAACATTGCTTCAAAACGGATCTGTGGGCAAAAAGTAAGGTGAATTTGTAAAATGAAAAATCTTTTCCAATCCTCGAAACATGCCAAATAGTCCATTTCCGGTATAGCCATCAGCACCTTCTTCGATTCAGCTTTTATCTCCTCAATCGACTCGAAACGCGTTCCCCGAAGTGGTCTCTTGAGTTTTGGGAATAGCCAGAAGTCACACCGAGCCAAATCAGGCGAATACGGAATTGCTTCATGCAAACGAAGCATAACGCTCAAATAATATTCCTTATTAACAGTTTGGCCAGGTGGAAGGAATTCAAAGTGCACCACACCATGAAAATCGAAAAAAACTGTCATCATGACCTTTATTTTTGAACGACTTTGACGTGCTCTTTTCGGTCTGGCCTCGCCTTTAGCACGATATTCGCTTGACTGGTCGGTTGTTTCAGGGTCGTAAATCCAAGTCTCATCTCCCGTAATGATGCATTTGAGCTTGTCCTGATAGTCTGAAAGCATTGTTTCACACACATCAACGCGACGACTTTTTTCCAAGAAATTGAGAGTTTTCGGTACCAAACGAGATTTGACTTTTCATAGGCCCAAATGGTCTTTCAAAATGGTTTTCACAGATCCTTTTCATATTCCGATCCTTCTGATATTCCGATATCAGTAAGGTCTTTAACAGTCAACCGACGATTTTTGAGCACTAACTCCTTCACTTTATTGACGTGTTGGTCATCTGTTGACGTGGATGGTCGTCCGGAGCGCTCCAAGTCATCAACACGTTCTCGACCCTCTTTGAAGTCTTTGTACCACTTATAAACATTTTTCTGCGACATGGTCGAAACACCAAATGCCTTCTGCAACATGCTAAGCGTTTCCGCACCCGAAATTTCATTCCGCAAACAAAATTTGATGGCACTTCTCTGCTCAATCAAATCAGACATTGTAAAAATCGAAAAATGCACTCTTGGTCGTTTGGTAAACACAAGCGTAAATATATTACTGATAATGACATTCACATGAAAGTTGGCCCAGATGTTATTAACAGTGCGAAAACTAGAGCGAAATTTTAATCCCGCGAACTTTGACAAATAAATTCACCTTACTTTTTGCCCACAGGTATGTGCAAGGCTATTTTCAAATGAAAAACTATAAAGAAACAGGAGAAAGGTTCCACCAATAATTTTAATATATATTTAGGAAAAATAGGAACAAAAAATTATACAACAAAAATTCAACTTGACTAAACTTATTAAATTAAACACGGAATTAAAATAGCTTCATATGAAATAAGTATAAGTGCATTGGCCTTTCTTTACACTTTTTTTCACCGTTTCTATAACTTGCGATTTTCTAATAATTAATAAGTTTTCCAGTTTGAGAAAGCACATAATTTATACGTTTAGGCAGAGAGTCTGTCAAGTTTTGAAGAGTGGAATCACCTATCTTATCCCACTCTTCCACTAAAGCATTTTTCAGGTCTTTGATTGTCTCAAACTGCCGAAAATATGTATAAATACGGGCCGACAATATTCCCCAGAGGTCCTCAATTGGATTTAAATCGGGACTTAGTGTTGGCCAATCCAGAACTGAAATGTTTCTTGACGATAGGAACGCCTTAGTTAAACAAGCCGTATGGATTGGGACGTTGTCTTGCTGGAACACGTAGTCGTTTCCATATATGTTTCCCGCAAACACAATGAGAATTTCCTCTAATATTTGAACATAGCATTCTGCGTTGGTTCTTGTCGGAATAAAATAAATTGGAAACTTTCCAACATGTCCGAAAGCGGCCCAATTCATCAAAGACACGAATCAATGGTTCCGCTTATGACGCATTTGCCGTGGTTGCCTAAGGTCCCGCCAATATTTCTGGCAACTATCTGGACCATCTAAGTTGAACTTTTTTTCGTCCGAAAATACAACGTTTCGGAATTTGTTAGTCCAAAATTCATATTTTCCGGCAAATACTAAACGAGCCTTAATGTGGCGTACTAATAGCCTTGGCACCGGCTCCCGCGCAAACAATATTTAAGTGTTCCGTTCTCGACCAAAATTTGATGTATTCATCTATCGGTGAGCTTAAGACTTAAATGGTGTTTGATTTCCTTGCCAGACATTTCTTTTTGAGCAGCCAGACGACGAATTTCTCGTTTGCATCTGCTGTCGATGTTAGTTGGCCTGCCGCTGCGTTTGAGTTGATCATATGTTTCTGGATTTTTAAATAAGTTGCTGATGGTATTCCTATGCCGATTTACTCTAGCAGCAATTTCATGAATACTTTTGCCACTTTCGCTTAGCCCTTTAATCAGGCCACGCTCTTCATCGGATAAATGTCTTCCACGTGGCATTCTACAGATTAACCCATCAATAATTCACTTATTCTTTGTTCAAAAGAAGTAATATATTTACTTTACATTTTTCTTTATGATACCAATGCAAATAATACAAAATTTTTTGATAACCTGCTCTCTATGCTTGCCAAATCAATACTGATCTCTGATTGCACATCTACCTATTTCATATGAAAACCAAATCTCGCAACACAAATTTGTAATAACGGTACTAAGAATAATGACTCAAGAAAAATTTTGTGAAGTGAATAGTTAAATTGGACTGCAAATACAGACTTTGGCACACCAAACAAAAATGTACCGTTACTATCAAGAAAGATATCGGTATAAAAAACTTTGCACATTACTTATTTCTGTGAGGTATTAATGATAACCAGAAGGCAAATTGTAAGTTATTTACTTGAAATTTGAGGATAAATAAATTTGAAAATTTAAAGAAAGGAAAATTCTGAAATCAATAATATAAAAAAATGGTGATATTCTGCTTTATATCCATTTTTTTATGTTTGTTAACATCATTGCTTAATACAGGGAATCACAAATGAATTCATGCAGTGATTTTTGACGCTATATTTTTTATAGATATGTAGATACATAAAAAATTACAAAACAATCTAAAAACAAAAAATCTAAATTAAATGACCAATAAAAATGCAAGCTTTCAAATTTTCCGAAAGCTTGATTACAAAAATTTTAGATTTTGATTCAACTTCGGGGGACTTTTTTTAAATTATGTACAAATTTTGAAGTTTTGTAGGAAATTTCACTTATTATTATAAAACTTCACGTAGAGCCGAGCGACTAAAGCGCAAAAAACTCGATCAATAGCTCCGCTTCCACATAATAGGTATATCTATGTCAGTGTCGGTGCTCTTATCGCAGCTCTAATGTCAATGTACCTTTGGTGAAATTTGGTAGGTATTTATTAATTTATATGTTTATTATTTATTTGAAATATTATTATAAATTATTATTTTGCATAATTTTTTATTAATAATATTTTTTATTTTTTAGTGGGTGTGGTAGGGTTCCAAGTGCCTTCGCACTTACAGCGACCGCCGTCTACTACGTTGAGTTGTATGGCCACTAAATTAATCTCCCCCTTCTGCGGGGACACCCTTACAGGGACTACTTTCTGCATTACTTCGGGAGGACCCAAAACGGTATCCATAAAGGACCAATTCTATTCACGCAAGTCTGGCTCCAGCGTATTTGTAGCCAGCTTTCTGTTATAGGCTCGTCTTCTTGGGGCTCTGTTTGTGCGGCTTCGCTGTGTTGCACTGTGTTGAGGTCTATCTTTGTTTTCCGTAGTACGTCCTCGATGTATCTCTTTGAAGCGTTCCAACTGTTCTGGCGTTCGTGCATTTTGCTGATTTTATTAGTCGACGCGATGCCGCCAATCTGCTTCCTCAAATCATCTCTTTCCGCGATCCATTATTTTTCACACTTAAGGCATCTAACAGCAGAGCCTTTCGGCCACATTATTAATGATACACAGTAAGTTGGCGCATTGAGTTAGCGCAATCAGCCCACAATCATACCCACTTGTTAAATAAAATCTCTATTGGCTCTTTATGGAGGCTGTTCTGGGCTCTCCCAAAGTAATGCAAAAAATAATCCCTGGAAGGGTGTCTCTCCAGAAAGGAAGGAGAGATTATTTTACTAAATTAAAGTAGATATAATAATTACTTTCTGTTTCAGTTTAAGCCTTTTTTTCTAATACCGATTTTCCTGCGGCATTCTGCAATGAAAAGCTTCTCACACAAAGCATTTGTCATATCGAGGAGTCAAAAACTGCAGTGCTATTATTTGTATATTCAACAGAACTTGAAGGTCAAACTTGACCTAAGCGCCGTTGAAGAATGTACCTATGTATGTATCGGGTGTTTTTTTAACTGCATGAGCTCTACTGATATAGATAACTATGGTTGGTGGCCCTATGCTCCACACTGGAACCCTAGGAATTTCTGATGATGATGGTTTGACAGCTAAGAATGTGAAACTGTGCTCACATTTCTATTCGATAAGGTTTGGCAAGTCATCATGAACCGTTTAACGCTAGAACTACGCTTCCAAATAGTGGAAATTTACTTTGCAAAAAAAAATGAATCTGTTCGCGAAATTTATAGGTCCGTATCGGCTATCCTTATTTGTTTCGAATGAGGAAGAAGCTGCCTTTATGGTGAATGACGAGCACTGTAGTGCCATGCTGACTGAATTTTTTGATTCCAAAAATTAATCAGCTAAACATTAACGATATTTAGCTTCAGGAAGACGGCGCAACTTGCCAACTTGTAGTCAAAAATTGGGCTGATCGAATAGAATATGTAGCCGCGGCGGACCGAATATCATATTCTAAAAATAAATGCCATAAAATTATCTACCATCTATCATCTGATTTGACACCGTTGGACTTCTTTCTTTGGGGTTATTTGAAATAAAAGGTGTACGTCGATAAGCCAGCAACAATTCAAGAGCTAAAGGATGAGATAATTAGCACATTAACGGCATAGAACCTCAATTATGCCTCAGCGTCATCGAAAATTAGGACCATTCGGATGGAGGTGCGCCGCCGAGGTCGCGGCGGGCATTTGGCCGATATTTTGTTTTGTGCGTAATTGAGTCATACCAATATTATCATAATAAAGAGAAATGACAATAATTTGAAAAAAAAAAAATGTATTTTATTCAAAATCAACACCGGCCCTTGGAACTTAACCACCAGTTACAAAATTTTTAATTATTTTTGTGCTCGCAAAATGCAACAAATTTCGGCTACACTTTTCATGCCAAATTAAATGAAATTTGTACTGTTCAGTTTTAAAATGCGGTATGGCAGACATGAATCTGCTTAGTGTATATATGTATGTGTAGGTATGTATACATGTACACACAGACATATGCGTATCTATGCTATAGCTCACCTTCAAATGTCATATCTAGTCACTCAAACCCAATGTCGTCTTCTTCTTCCATTTGAACGCAGACGTAAACATTGTAATTAAAATGGCAAGAAAACTGGTGGAATTAGCAAATCTGATGAATCTGTGTTACTACGTTTGAGTGTAAGTTTGTATGGGGGTGATATTTATCCACCTATATACAGTTATATGCATGTATGTATGCATGCATATATTATAATTTTTGGTTGAAATTTTTGAAACGCAAAAGTTTCAAATATTAAAATCGTATTTTTTTCCCCCACTTTTCAAGGTTAGACGTGCATCAAACTATGTCCATAAGTCGACTGTGCACTGTCAGAGGATGTGTCAAGTCACATTTGAAAAACGAAAATGTGTAGATATTTGTCATCTGCCAGATCTGCGCGCTGGCAGGCAGGCAGGCTGTTCAGGCTGGCAATGAGAGCCGAGCAATGCTGTCAATCTAATAAACACCTGTTCGGGTTTGCCTCGTTACGTGACTGTGACAATTTGTATTAGTAGAGAAAAAAAATAAAAAACAGAAAAAAATTGCAATATAATAACTACTACATTGTTTTTCTATTTAATTAAAAATAAAGTAGTGAAGTGTAGCTGGTGTCGGGAGGCAGCAGGAGTAGCGGAATGCATGCAGTTAGCACAGCCGATATGTATGGCTTCCAAGAATGTAGAGTTAATTGACTCATCATTAATCCCAGTCGAAGTTGGTGCAGCAGTACGCTTCAAGACGTACATTTCATCTTACGTGCACAACGAGTAGATACAAATACAAATATGTGCAGATATGTATGCATGCATGTACGCGCGCTTGCACTTGGGGATGAGGTGTATATGAATTTGTGATGAAAAGCTATTGAGCTACAACCAGCGTCCAGGCATCCATCCCTCTATGTAAAAGTATTTACCAGCACTTCCACTACGCACCTCTTTTTTTTGGTTTTTGTTTCTTTTTTGTTCAAAGCAGCCTCCCATCTGTGAGTGAGTAAGAGCGCACGAGTGTAGGCGTGTTCGTACCGCCACAACTGCTTATCTGCTCTTGCGCTGGCCTGGCGTTGGCGCCCAATAAGAGCTGTGGAACTCATTTGTGCGCATGCCAATATGGTGGCTTCGCTGCTGGCATCCATTGACCCCGCTAGCGGGAAATGCAGTGGTGTGAGTGTGCGTGTGCATGCATGCGTGCCTATGTGCAGCTCTCTTTTTTATGTGGCTGTTATGTGGCTTTCATAGCTAAAGTTTCCATGTTGTACACCCCCAACACACGGCAGCTGTGCGCTAGTAGCGCTTTCCAGTGAAGTGTGTCGACTGCTATTTTTTTCCCCTGTTTTTTTTTTCTTCTACAATATTTCCATTCAATGTTGAATATTCGGTGGAATATTATTTTATGGAAACATTGTAGCCACAACTGTTCGAATACAACTATAATAATTTTGACGGTCATAATCACTAACACCAATTCGCTTAGCTGGTGGCTGCATAGCAGTGAGTGTGCGTATGTGTGTATGTGCAATATATAGCACATATGTATGTATGTGTGAAAATATGTAACCATGCATGCTTGTGTGCACTTACAAATCTCGTAAAAGTTATTTACTTCTGGTCGAACATTTGTAATAAATTCGTATTGGGACTGTGTTGCACACACACTCACACGCACACACACGGATGGATTTCTGTATTTATGTGTGTCTAAATTCGGTTATTATCCACATTTCGTATTCATTCCTTAACTTTCATATATATTTTCAGATGCAGGTACATATAAGGAGTGTGCAAAGCGTAATAAATTGAAGATGTTTTAGCTTTTCTTTGATAAAAATAAGCTAAACATTAGAGTTTATAAAAATTCTCTAACCCATTTTTCGCCTTGAAGCGCGGTATGTTTAATAAACCTTCGGTAGGCACAACTATTTATTGTTTTTTTTTGTTTACACTGGGTTAAGTTGCAGTATATTTTGGTATCCCCAGTCACAAATTAAGCATAGAGCATAGTAATGATCTTAGCTCCGACCACTCACCTTTAATAGTAACTTTTGATGATAATGTCCACCATACGTCCAAAAAGTACAAGGTCCTAAACACAAAAACTGACCTCAAATCCTTTCAAAACTGGATCGAAAATCATATTAACTTAAATGTGCTGATATATACAGGCACCAATATAGATGCAGCAGTTGAATCATTAACAAACCTTATTCACGAGGCCGCCTATATGTCAAGTTCGAATGAGCAATCACCTCCCAACGATCAAATACACGTCCCTGCTGATATAATAATGCTCATAAATACCAAAAGAAGGCTAAGAAAAATCTGGCAGGAAAATAGATATCCAAACAATAAAAGGGCTCTAAATAAAGCAACAAAAGAACTAAAATCGAAGCTAGCTGACTTAAAAAACCAGTCTTTTAATTCATTTTTGAAACAATTCGAACCCACAAAATATGATGAGCACAAACTTTGGAGAGCTACTAAGTACCTAAAACGACCGATGAAACGTAATGTTGCCATTAAAAATCTTGATGGATTATGGTGTAGGAGTGATGAAACAAAAGCAGAGGCTTTTGCCAAACATCTCTTATCTGACTTTTCAGCCTAATACTTCGAATAGGAATAATAACAATACAGATACTCTAAACTTCATCGAATCTCCGTGCCAAATGGACCTCCCGATCACACAAATATCAGATGACGAAGTTATTGAAGAAGTCTCCCGACTGAATAACTGTAAAAGTCCTGGATATGACTGTATTGCTGGTAGAGTTGTGAAGGCTTTACCACAAAATGCTATAAAGTTACTCACACAAATATATAATGGTAACTTGAATGTAAATCATTACCCTACACAGTGGAAGTGTGCTGTTGTAGTAATGGTCCCAAAACCAAACAAACCTGAAAATAACGTCAAGTCCTATTTATATTTTTGAGAAGAATGTAACCTGTAATTGAGGATCAAAATATCATAGAATTGTGAATGTTCTTACAGATGCGATTGAAAGAAAAGAATACTGTTCTGCAACCTTTCTTGACGTACAACAAGCATTCGACAGAGTTTGACATATGGGACTACTCTTTAAAATTAAAAAACTTTTACCAGCGCATTTTTACTTAGTGCTTAAATCTTATCTAAGCGACAGGCACTTTTATGTAAAGCACCAAGATGCGTCATCCGAAATATATAGTATCAAAGCAGGTGTACCTCAGGGTAGCGTTTTAGGCCCAGTCTTGTATACGATATTTACCTACGACATGCCGACAACAGAAAAGGTAGAAGTGGCGACTTTTGCTGATGATACAACCTTCATCGCATCTAGTGAGTCCCCTGCAGAGGCCTCCTCCCTGCTACAAAATCACTTACACACTTTGGTAACTTGGCTCAATAAATGGAAAATTAATATTAATCATGAAAAGTCTATTCATGTTACATTTACACTAAGAAGAGAACAATGTCCTCCAGTGTATTTAAATGGTCATCAAATTCCTACTAGCGACACAGTCAAGTACTTGGGAATGCATCTTGATCGACGCCTCACATGGAAAAATCATATTAATGCTAAGCATCAACAGCTTAAAAGTCTTTAAGAATGTACTGGCTACTTGGTGGCAAATCACTACTTAGTGTAGAAAACAAGGTTAGATTGTATAAAGCTATATTGAAGCCTATATGGTCCTACGGTATACAGCTTTGGGGAACTGCTAGTAAGTGAAATGTGGAGATTTTGCAACGCTACCAGTCAAAGACCTTACAAACACTTGTTAATCCACCTTGGTTTAGCATAAACGAAGCCATACACATGGATCTAGGTATTCCATTTGTTAAGAGAGAAATATCAGTATATTCTAACAGATACATTGAACGATTGTCAAATCATGTAAACACAAATGCTATTTGCTTGTTGGACACAACCAATGAAATTAGACGATTAAAGCGTAATCATGTCTTAGACTTGCCATTCCTTTAAATTTGTCAATTTAATAATAATAATAAAAAAAGAGCTAAATATGAAATTGTTAAAATGCTCCAATAAATTTTAAAATTCTAATATACGTTATGCATGAAGTAAGTTATACAATTTTCGAGTAAAAATTAAATCTAACAACATAAAATATGCATAAGAATTGTAAAAAGAAAAAATTCTATAGTTTTCTATGTAGTTTTGCCCCAGTGTAAATACTATGCTGTCATTAGGTAATAAGATCTCTTTTGCTGAATATCTGTATTCTAAGATAGATTGCAAATAAAGTATTTCCATTAAAAAAAAAAACAAAAAAAAAAAGTTGCACCTCGATTTGTAGCTTTTTTCCACAAACAAAGATACGGTTTATATTTAAACTTTTTTTAAGCTAAAATAATATTTTTCTTCTTCTTCTTCTTCTTGGCGTCACAACCATTGGTGAACCATGGCTTCCTTAATGGTTAATGGTAGTAAACGGTTAAGGTATGGGCCTTTAGCACTGCGACCATATTGATCTATTGTGCACCCTATGCTGTCTATTGACTGTTAAGTATGCTTATGAATTGTACCAGCTCCTTCTGGCGGAGTGATTGTAGGTCTTTATCGATAAGCATGAACTTGTTAAAAAATTTTTCCTTCTATTATTATTATTATTAGAAGGCCATTACGCACTGCGACCTATTGTGAAAGGCCTATTTTTGTAACCCTAGAGTTTTAGGCTTTTTAAAAATTTTACCACAATTTTGGGTTTGTTGTTCCAAAGATTGCATGGAAATACTACGATACCACCAAGGTGATGAAGTCTCTGTCTGCCCAATGCAGGACATTCTCAAAACACATGTTCTGAGCTTTCTATGTCCATTTCGCAAAAGCGGCAGGCATTGGTCTCAGATAGACCAATGTTATTTAGATGATACCGCAGGCTGCAGTGACCTGTAAGATATCCTGTTAAAAGACGCAGATCTACTCTGCTTAGTGAGAGTAGCTTGTCAGATATTCCTTTGTTGGGACTTAGGAATAGTTTGGCTTGACGCTGACCGGCACAGTTTAGCCAGTGTGCAGCAAATTTTCTTTCTTCCCATTTCCTAAGGAAAACATTAATG
>JAYXIM010027525.1:0-34576 GCA_037575425.1 Anastrepha fraterculus
TATCTCCTCAATCGATCCCCGGAGTGGTCTCTTGAGTTTTGGGAATAGCCAGAATTCACACGGAGCCAGATCAGGCGAATACGGTGGTTGCGGAACGATATGCGTGGAATTTTTGGCGAAATGGTCACGAAGAACGAGTGCAGTGTGAGACGGTGCATTATCGTGATGCAAAAACCAAGAGGTGTTGGCCCATAATTCTGGTCTTTTTAGACGAATTGCTTCACGTAAACGACGCATAACGCTAAAATAATATTCGTTATTAACAGTTTGGCCAGGTGGAAGGAATTCATATTGCACCACACCACCAAAATCGAAAAAAACTGTCATCATGACCTTTATTTTTGAACGACTTTGACGTGCTCTTTTCGGTCTGGCCTCGCCCTTAGATCCAAGTCTCATCTCCCGTAATGATGCATTTGAGCTTTTCCTGATAGTCTGAAAGCATTGTTTCACACACATCAACGCGACGACTTTTTTCCAAGAAATTGAGAGTTTTCGGTACCAAACGAGATTTGACTTTTTGTAGGCCCAAATGGTCTTCCAAAATGGTTTTCACAGATCCTTCTGATATTCCGATCATATCAGTAAGGTCTTTAACAGTCAACCGACGATTTTTGAGCACTAACTCCTTCACTTTATTGACGTGTTGGTCATCTGTTGACGTCGATGGTCGTCCGGAGCGCTCCAAGTCATCAACACGTTCTCGACCCTCTTTGAAGTCTTCCACTTATAAACATTTTCTGCGACATGATCGAATCACCAAATGCCTTCTGCAACATGCTTAGCGTTTCCGCAGCCGAAATTTAATTCCGCAAACAAAATTTGATGGCACTTCTCTGCTCAATCAAATCAGACATTGTAAAAATCGAAAAATGCACTCTTGGTAGTTTGGTAAACACAAGTGTAAATATATTACTGATAATGACGTTCACATGAAAGTTGGCCCAGATGTTATTAACAGTGCTGCCAACTCTTAAAAAAAATAACTACAGCGAAATTTTAATCCCGCGAAGTTTGACGAATAAATTCACCTTACTTTTTGCTCACATTAGTAAAAAGGGAATTACCCGAAAATTACATTTTGAAAGAGTTCTTGAATTTTTATGTTTGTCTTGTCATTCACAGTAAAGAAGTCGTGAGAATTACATCATCAAGTTTTAAAACATTTGTGAAACAATTTTGTTAAAAATTTTTCATAAAACTATATTTCGAAACTTTTAAAGGCAGAGGATTTATATGCTTGTATTTTTTGTCTCACAAGTTTATTTTGTGAAAATCAACCTGAACATATTTCATAATCGCTAAGTTTATTTTAGTTTTTTATAGCTTAAATCAATTAAATTTTAATTGAGGTCCTGAAAATGCCAAAAGGAAAGGAAGATACGTCGTTGAAACGAAAATTTTTCACAATGGAAACCAAAATTAAAGTTTTGGATAGACAGCAAAATCAAGAAAGGGTAGCTGATATTGTTGCAATATTCAACTATTAAAGGTTTGCTCATTAGTGGCATTAGAATTTTGACATTCTCTTACAAAAGATCGCATTTAAGAAGGACGAAGAAAGAGGAAAAAATTAAATACTTTTTGCTAAAAATGGTAGCAAAAAGGGGTTTTTTAACTTAAATTATAAATAAATATAATATATGGTGCAAACGAAAATCGCCGGCTTGTTACTGTAGACCAATGACTTCACATAACCCCAAAACGCGTCGGCTTGTTAAATGGGCGTAAAATGGCCGTAATGCTCTTAAAGTAGCAGCAACAGAACGATTATTTCCATAAAAAATTTGCACGATGTGCAATCGTTGCTCAAGTGTGTAGCGTTCCATGATGAAATGTATACTAATGAAGTTTACAAATGACAAGCGAAAAATAAAAAATATTGCGTCGTTCGCCCTCCCTATCGGAAAAAAGTTGAAGCGCACCTATTGAAAAACCCTATATGATATTAAAAAAAAAGAAATGCTTTAACTTAATCCCAGAATTAAACTTTGTGAATTAATTTTTAAATTCAAAACTGATCGCGAAATTTCGCCAATATGACGCTATTATGCAGTATGACCCCAATAAATTCTTTCATAGAAGAAGCGGATATATCATACATTTAGTTGACTAAAAACAAACTTTAAACATACCCATGCCTTGAAATTGAACTGAATTTTGAGGGGAGCCAAGAAGCACCAAGAGATTTGGTAACTCCTAAGCCACTCAGGCAAAAAAGCCCATTGTATTCGAAGCTCTGGCAAGTAAAAGGATTGATAGTCAAAAACGAAAGGAAAGCAGTAACAGAGACAGACGCAGAGACAGAGAGAATTTCCTAGTCCTGTGAGAATTTTCCAGATTCTTTGCCGAATCTGAAAATATCCTCCACTTTGGAAAAAACGAATTTTTCTCATTCTCACGACATCGTCACCCAAACCTCGTAGTCTTGCTTTGGCATAGGCACGACACTCACAGAGAAAATGCTCAGTGCTATCCGTTTTCTCTAAGCAAGATAGGAGGCCCTCAATGATTCTAATGGTGGTCATATAATCTATAGGGGTTGTATCGACCATCAACCGTACGCCTTTTCTTCCAAGTTTTAGAAGAAAGTTCGACAGTTTCTTGTTCGGGCTTGTCATAAAACACTTTACAGTTCTGCAGCGTTCTAGACTGGATCATCGTCGCTCTTTATGTAAATTGCATGCATTATCGCTGATCCAATTCATGATTCCTGTAGAACTGATTTTTAGTAGTGGTTCTAGTCGCTGTGGGATAACCGCTGATGCGCATTTCCTTGAACACTGCGGTGTTTTGCAACTCATATAGGTACAGGCCTATTCTGTCTTGCAACATAATTAAGCTTCTTCTTACTTTACAGAGCAATTTGACTATCATTAAAGTCTCTAATCTGTTCCCCATTCCATCTCCTCCCAATTATCCGTTCTGCTACTTTCGGATTGGCAAAATTTTCCATTTGAAAAACAGTTCTAATTCCTCCAATAGCGTAATGCTACTTGTTACTACATATAGTTTAACCTACTACCTATTTCATTAGGTAAAGGAAACTTCTTTGAATGCATTCTGGATTACTGCATTGCTCACGCAATCGAAATTTGACATCAAATTTCCTTCCAAATGAAACTATGGGCATAAGATCGTTCTTAGGTGCCAAAAACAGCGGATACTGCTCAGTTAGCATCTTAAAGATTTCTCTATGTCCCGGAGATCCATCTTCGTGCCAGAAACCATATTTATGGAGTTTACACATTGCTTCCTCTCAAGGTCCAAGGGAAACAAATCAAGCATACCAACCTAGTAAGTACTTTCGCAATCTATATTTGAAAGGCATCGGCCTCAGATTGTCAAAATGTCCATCCTTCACGCTCATGGCCCCTAAAGATGCTGTATGATATCCTGACTTAAGCGGCATGTCAGGATGTATCATTCACATCGATTTTGTCTTGCATATCGAGTAAGTTCTTGCTCATCAGCACACACTTCTGAAAACGAAATGATTTTCCTACACATTTTACTTTACGACGAGAATATAAGATGCCCGCTATCATCTGGATCATCGGCACTCGAAAAAATCACTTCTCGACAACGAGCAAAGATAATAGAGCCAGCGCTAACGGTGTGGATAGAAGATATGACGAAAAAGCGATTGCCCTTAGATGGAAATGTAATTAAGCAGAAAGCATTAAAAATATTCAATTATTTAAAGGAAACAGAGCAAAGGATCGCTTGAGAAGTTCAAAAAGCGACATGCATTTCACAATTTGAAAAGACAGTGTGAAATAGCAGCCGCAGACGCTGATGCAGCGGATAAATGTCCAGAAGCGTTTGCAAAAATTGTTAAGGAATATGATTATTTACCAGATCAAATATTCAACGCTGATAAGACGGATTTATTCTGGAAAAAAATGTCGTCAAGAACGAAAAAGCATGGATGACTGCCAGTTTATTTAATGAATGGCTTTGTTCCTGACGTAGAAAATTATTAAAAAAAAACTTGGCATTTAAAGTTTTACTACTTTTAGACAATGCCCCACCTCATGCAACCGATTTATGCCATCCTAGTATTCAAGTTGAATTTTTACCGCCCAACACTACATCGGTGTTGCAACCTTTAAATCAAGGAATAATAGCAACATTTAAAGCTACCCCATACGCAGGGCCGTAGAGAGCATATCCGGGCTTCGGGGGAAAATTGCAAATGCGGGCCCTTTCCAATTATGTCTAATTCATATAATTCGAATTACTCTCGAGTCCGGGCCCCTCTGAGATCTCCGGTCCCAGGGTAAAAAGTCCCCGATCCCGAAAGTTTTTCATGAATTCCTTTTTTCTCAAAGAAAATGGGTTCCTTTTATCTCGAACGCTGTTCATGTTATTTCTCTTAATTCTATTTTCCTTATTTTTGTTTGATGTTTTCAGCAACAAAATGCCAATTATGGACAATGAAGAAATTTTTGAAAAATATTTAATACGGTGAATTTATCAAGATTCTCTGGTTCAACACCGCAAGCAAAAAATTTTATAAAATCAACGCAGTTTTGGAGGCATTCCAAATAGAGAATGCTCTTCAAACTTTCCATTTATTGTACTAAAATTGAGCGGGTTTTAAACTCTGATTCACATGGCTCCTATGAATTTTATGCAATGGTTTGAAACTTAGATTCGCACGTCAGTTATTAATTTTATTGAATGGTTTGAAGCTTTGATTCAGTGGCTCGACATGCACAGCGACATCTATCATCAACAGTTACAGCGCTCCTATAATGGAACGTAATTTCCTTTGGAATGTAACCATAAGTTCCACTCAAAGTGGCAATGACACCGGAAACGCTGAACGAGCGCATTCATTCAATAAAACAATTCTTAGTTCTAATGAAATTCGATTCGCCGAAAAACCGGTGCCGGACGATCCAAGAATAAAAATGTAGCAGGTAGCAGAAGAACTACCAATTAGCACAGAATGAATTGCGGAGATTTTGCTTGAACATTTAGTAATATCCGGATTTGGCTTGCAGTGACTTTTCCCCTTTTTCAATTTTAAAAAAGGAGTTACGGGGCGAAGTTTGTGGGGCGATAATGAAATGAAGATGACCGTAGAATTTAAAGGGAAATCTAAAGAATATCTTTTTATGGTGCATAAAACTCACGATGTGCTAACTAATTTCACTTGAAGGGGATATTGAAAAATCAAGAACCATATTTTTAAGTAACTTCGGTCTAGAACTTATTAAGCGTCCCTCTTACATACTAGAATTATTAAATAGTCGAAGGTGGTTTTTTTTTAATTATATATTTCATGTGCTTATATGCATAAATACTTATATACTTACATACTTATATACTTAAATACTTACATACTTATATACTTACATACTTATGTACTTTTATACTTATATACTTATGCACTTATGTACATACATATGTATGTATATATACTCATATACTTATATACTTATGTACTTATATACTTATCCACTTATACATATACTTACGTAGTTATGTACTCATATACTTATGTACCTATATACTCATACTTGTATACTTATATACTTATGTACTTTTATGTGTACTTATATACTTATGTACTTTTATATGTACTTACATATATACTTATATACTTACATACTTATACACTTACGCACTTATATACTTATGTACCTATACACTCATATACTTATATACTTACTTACTTATGTACTTATATACATATGTACTTTTATACTTACATATGTACCTATATACTCATATACTTATGTACTTATATACTTATGTACTTATATACATATGTACTTTTATACTTACATATATACTTATGTACTTATATACTTATGTACTTATATACTCATATACTTATGTACCTATACACTCATACTTGTATACTTATATACTTATGTATGTACTTTTATACTTACTGACTTATGTACTTATGTATATACATACATATGTACTTTTATACTTATGTACTTATGTATATACTCATATACTTATGCACTTATATATTTATGTACTTATATACTCATATACTTTTATACTTACATACTTATGTACTCATATACTTATGCACTTATATACTTATGTATATACATACATATATACCCATGAAAATCCCAAAAATTAAAAAAAAATATATTAAAAGAAATTTTTATGAAAAAGAAACTAAAGAGATTTGGAGAGCTATCCTTTGAAAAAATCCAAAACTATATTATAAAAAATTTAAAAATATTAAAAAAGTTCAAATTGAAAAAAAAACAATTATTAATGAAACTTTAAACTAATTTCATATAAAAAAAATTGAAAATAGTAAACAAAAATGTTTAATTGTTTTTTAACAAATTTTAAAAAGTATTATAAATGGCGGTTCTATTAAAGGCTATAAATAACCAAAAATATTATATGTAAAAAAAAATAATAAAAAGAAATTGTTTAATAAAGTTAAAAAAATATTCATTAAAAAGAGCGAAAATATAAAACTGGAACAACAGAAAAATTTAAATGTAAAAAAAATTTCTACTAACATTTTGAAAAACTTTCACAAAAACAAAACAAAAAAAAATCCTTTAAAAAAGCGAAAATATAAAACTGAAAAGTTGAAAGAAAAATTTAAGTAAAAAAAATCGAATGACTGTAAGGTAATTTTACCTTTATATAACCGCAAAAGTAAAACGCACGTTTCCACTGCTCGGTTGCTTTATTTCAACTAACTGTACATATTAAAACTAGGAATAACGGCTGAACCAAAATGTACATAGCCAACTATGATTCTCACAAATCATGGCTTGCTATGATTCTTACAATCACTGTTTGCTGTGATTCTTATAATCATGGGTTGCTATCAGTGGCGGATCCACGGGGGGGTTTTCGGGTCCGGACCCCCCATTGGAATCATGCTCTGAAATTTTATGTCTCAATTCTGTATGAGTCAAGTTAAAAAAAACAATATTTTTTTATATGCATTAGCAGTTTATTAGATTTTTCTTCCAGTTTTAATTTATTTTATAATAAAAACAATTAAAATACGACGGACGCAATTCAAAATTTTGAATAATTACACAGGCCTGCGTAATTTCATTTTTGTCCAATTTCTAAAACGGCTACGAGTGTCTCTTGAAGTTTTTTTTGTGCTGAAAACGAATTTGATCTTGAAAATGCTCCAGCACGTCAGGACTTTTGGCAATTTGTGGTTAAATAGTCAAGAAATGCCGATTTTGGACATCTTTATGAATTTTTTTTTAGTAAGGTAAATTTTTTTTTTATTTTCCACAACGGAATCACAAAGTAATACTCTGTAGCTTTAAAATCCATTTTTTAAAAGACTTCTAGGATGAATGAAAAAAAAGTTATACTATTTTGAATTTAAGACTTTTAGACATGCAAATTCATTTTCTTAACGCCCTCTTTAATGGCGCAACAGATGCTTAAAAACTATGTATGTTCGACATTGGTGTCGATGATTACAAATCTGATGTTAGTTTTTTAAAATCCAAAATGGCAGATCCAATATGGCGCACGATCTTTCGAAAATTTAATGTAATTCGCTTGAAACTTGTTATTGGATCTGCCATTTTGAATTTGGAGTGAAAACACTTGTATACACAGAATGATTGTTTACAGTAAAATATCTTGTACAAAAAACGTTAACTTTTTACTTACAGTGGGTGCTCAAATTATTAGAATCATACTGTAGAGGAACAAATTGCCGAGTTTAATGACGTGTAGTTTGCAAAAATGTTAGGAAATGCTACTTTTTTGTATAATGTGAAACATTGTAGCAATCATTGCTTTGTCGAAATTACCGTTCGATATATTTGGCTTTTTGTGAGCAGCTTTTTGGAAGAGCAAAAAATTCAGGTTCTTAATTGGCCAGGAAACTCACCAGACCTCAATCCAATTGAAAACCTTTAAGAGTCAACAAAGACAGAAATATCGAAAGATAATATTACAAATAAAGAACAACTGAGCGAAAGACTGCAAAATATTTGGAAAAATGACAACCAAATAAAAACAAACTGCTTAAAATGCGTTGAAAGCATACCCAAAAGGATTCCGGTTTTAATTGCTGCACGAGGTGCTCACGCAAAATATTGATTTTTTGATTATTTTTTTTGATATTTTTTAATAAAAGACTGGTTTGAATATTGTTTTTGTCGTATTATAGAAATTTAATAAACAACATATTAAAAATAGACTATTCTTTGATTATTATCAGTTAAATGGCTGAAACTTGAATTTTTCATAGTGATTCTATTAATTTGAGCCCCAACTGTACACCGACTGTTCTTGGATACAAATTTTTAACTTTACCTGTTTTTCCTTCTTTTTTGTTTTTGGTTCTGATTCTGGATCAAGGCGCTCGAAATAAGAAAATAATGTTCTCTTCATGTTAGGAGGCGTATTAACAATCAAACTAACTACTTGTCAACAAATGCTCGACACAATGTATTCTGCTCGTTGAAAGAAACAAAAGAATAGAAGCATGTTCATGCATGTTTAAAGATAGCCTAGTTATTCACCAAAAAAACTTAGGGAAAAATCACTCGGCGCCGTCATCGCGATTTCGTTGGCGCGCTATTTAAAATTTCGAGTTAAGAGTACACAGGGTGTCACCGTTACGATAAGGAAAAGCTGCAACGGCTCTTTCATGGTAACTTTCTTGCCGTTATATAGCAACACATGTTGTTAGAGAAAAGCGCAATTAAATATATTATATTATATATAAACACGACCGTTTCGTTTGAAGAACTTTATTGGAGTGAATTGAGTCACAGTTAATACAAGAAGAAGAAGTAAAGAAGTTACAAACAGGGTTGATATTTTTTTCGTACTTAAACTATACATGGTTGAATTGCAAGTTGGCTCCAACACATGTTATAATATATTGTATCTTAAATAGGCGTAATTATTTATGAAGGTGTCCCACGATGTATAAAAACCGCCAATTATTCTTGTAATTTTGAATCAAAGTCCTTTACTATTTTTAGAATTTTTTTTACAAGATATCTAGAGCTATTAGTTTTTTCATTGGCTAGTCACGACATGCAGCGCGAATAATGCCATATTTTATTCACGAAATTGATTTTTATAAAAACACCCTTCTAAAATACCTCGGACCCCCCATTATGAAATCCTGGATCCGCCACTGGTTGCTATGATTCTTACAATGACATTTTGAAAAATTTTTATAAAAAAAACTCAAAAATAGTAAGAAACAAATTTAATTGTTCGCACGCAATTTTGATAAGTATACATTGAAAAAAAAAATTAAACAAAAACAAAACGAAAAACAATCAAACATGAAAAAAAGTAAAAAAAATTTTAGGACTTTTATTACTTTATCCTTTAAATAAAAGTCTTAGAGTAACTTTTTTTAACGATTATTAAATTTACTGTAATATATTGAAAGGACAGTGTAGGTGTACAGTATAAGTTTTACGAAAAGCAGAAACCAATATATGTCACAAAAGGACTTTCATTTCCGCTTCAAAAAGTAAAAGTTACAAAATGCAGCATTGGTTTGAATAAAATTTTATGAGTTTAAAAATACCTGATATTTCTTAGCTTTTTTGCCAAAATTTAAAATCAAAGCGAATTTGAAAGAACTCCAAAAATTAAGCATTTTGTAGGTACTTGGAAGTGCGACCAGGTGCGCCAGCTTTTTCTTAATAATTTTTTAGTTTAAAGGTTTTTACATAACAGTTATTTTCGGTCTCCGCTTTTAACCGCATAAAATAAGTGGCCATCGACATTTCGCATAATTAATCAAAAGCAATTTTCTTAATTTCTGAATTTCTGCGTTCATCCAACAAACGAGCGCATTTGTATGTGCGCCACTCAAGCAGCCAAAAAAATTGACAACTACAAGAAAAATTGGCTTCATAAAACGTCGTAGTAATTTATTTTCTCGTTGTTCTGTTCACTACTCGGTTCCTCCCAGGTATTTCGGCGGCGGTCATAAAATATTTTCCCCAGTTCTACCTACCCATGCGCTTTCTCCTCACAGTGTTTACGGCAGCAACGACGACTCTTAAGTGGTTTCTTCTTCTGATTTGACTGACTGTAGTTGTGTAGTTGTCATAAACTTGTGTGACATTTTTTCTCTCTTTTTTTTTTTTTTTGATATAATTGAGGTAATTTTATAGCCACTTATCATCGCTCTCTTTCAGATTCTCAATCAGTTTTAAGTGGCCATCAGTGCCACAATTGATATTCTCAATTCCGGTAAAAACTTTTGATGTTGAACGTAAGTGTCAGCAGCATTTAAAATCACATTACAAAGAAAATATGAGTGGAGCGGATTATTTGTGGAAAGCTTGACACGCTTTGTCGCTTTTATGGACTTACATGCATGAACACGTGCAACACTGTTGTAATTGTCAATTGGATGAGTTTGTTTTTTGTTTCCAATTGGATTGGTTTTTGCGATTATCATTTCTAATTTCGGTAGAGTTTTTCAATAAGTGCATTGCACTTTCAAACTGAAATAAAACAAAGAACTTTTTAAGATTATAGCGTAGTTTTTTTTTAAATTCATCATCATTAGTGCTTCCTTCAACACTGAAGGCGCAATCGAACATGGCATGTGAAGCACTATTTCAACAAAAAACTTTTCACCCTGCCACGTGAATGACCTAAAAATGGCTTAGAAAAGTTATTTTCAACTTTTGCACAATCAATTTAGAAAATAATTTTTTCATGGTCTGACTGCAAGCATCAGAGGACGAAGTAGTTTGGAAAGTTTCTTTCAAATTTGCTAGCGTTGCACAACCAAGTTTTCTTTTTACGACAAAGTGTTCCCAAAATATTGAAGTGTCTGCTGAGTATAAAAAAAAATGTTAAAATTATTTCTGTGTAGCTTTAAATATTTAGTTTTTTGTATTGATTTCATTGACTTCACTATTTATAGCTTCTGTTAATTAACATTGAGATTATTTGAAAACTTTTTTGAAAATAATATTAATTCAATTGTAACATAAATAAAAAAAATATAAACTAAATTTTTTATGATTAACCCTAATCCCATATCGTTACATTTGGCACCTTAATCTCGTGTCGATGGGTCGGCGCTTATTTCTACTATATAACGCCAAAAGAAAATTATACAAAATTTATAAGGTATCTGCTAAACTTTAAGTAAACATATCCGAAGAGATTTTTTCAAAATTTTTTATGTTAAGGCACCTTTCTGGTCTAGAATTTCAAAAAATCGATTGTTTTTATGTAATAGTTTATACTTTCAAAAATATATTTGCAAATTTTTATATTGAAATTCGTTGTAGTTTAGACGTTACAGCCCTTTAAAACGAGGCCGGTTTGGAGTACGATTTAACGATTTTTTAGGACCGGAATTGGATGCTATTAATCTGGACAACGTTCATTTTCAACAAGACGGCGCTACGTGCCACATAAGCAACGAAGCCATTGATCTTTTACGGGAAAAGTTTCCGGACTGTGTTATCTCTCGAAGAGGTGATCACAATTGGCCACCGAGATTTTGTGACTTAACACCTTGTGACTTTTTTCTTTGCGGCCACGTGAAAGAGAAGGTCTACGCCAACAACCAACAACCCAGAGTCGATTCAAGACCGCAAAGATCGAATTCGTGAGGCTATCGAGAACATAGGGCAGCCACTTTGCAATTCGGTTATGGAAAATTTCATGAAAAGGATATTGTCCTGTAAGCGTGGTCGTGGTGGTCATTTGCCTGATGTTATTTTCCACTAGTAACGATATACCTTCCTCTTTATAATGAAATAAACATCCGATCATTTATGTTAAAAAATAGCATTTTTCTTTGAATATCAAAATAACACCTCTGTTTGGAAAACTCTATATAAGCGCGTTGACCGTATTTTTCTGAAAACTATTTTTTCCGATTTGGCGTTGGTAAGTTCTCAAAAAGTAGGGGAGGGGGCCCAGTTGTGACGCAGGCCCAGTTGTGACGCAGCTAAATATTTTTGACATGCGGTATGAAAATGACAGTTTGAGCCCTGCCAATCATGTTCGTTTGACGTTCAGCAGTTTTTGTGCAGACACCAACGTTAGTAGTCGCATTGTGTATACACGCACCAAACATCGTGTTGAAAATCGTGCGAAAAAGTTATTTTGATTTTTTTCAAAGTACCAAAATTTTGTGAAATTAACAGTGAAAAGGCGAGTGTAATGCACCAAAATATTGTATTTGCCGTATATTTTGTGATTCTATATGGATTTATGTGATTATGTGGTGTCTATAAAAAACTTGCTTGTCATACACAAAATAGCATCGTGACCCGGTTGTGACTCAGCGGGGGGCCCAGTTATGACGCACCTTTTTTTTTCACTACGATCATATAGAACTGCCGAATTCCTACATTTTTGTTGTTGTTTAAAAAAAGAGGAGATCAATTGCAACGTATGCAAGCGTCCAGTTCATTTGAAGTGCGCCAACATGCAGGCAAGTTATTTCACTTGCAAACACTGCGAAAGTGACGTGGACGACGACTAGGAATATTTAGATGACGATGATGAATAAAAATCGTTGTCATTTATGGCCATTGAAGGACATTTTCTTTTGTATTTTTCATTATTTTTGCCATTGAAAGCCTTCAAATAAATAAATCATTAAATCACAACAATTGGTGTGACATTCCTTTCATATTTTCTCATTTCCAGTAAATTTCTTGAGGTGCGTCACAACTGGGCCACTTTTTTTGTCCTAAAAAAGTTATCCTGAAAAAATTTGTTCCAAAATTTTTTGAGTAACTCAAATAAACATACTTTCTTTGGAGAAAAGTTGCGTTTGGTTAATAGTTAAATGTTAAACTTCTTCATTTTTCAATTTGCGGAACTGAGGAAAAAATTTTAATTTTTTTCAAAACCCGCGTCACAACTGGGCCCCCTCCCTACTGAACCGATTGATTTGAATTTTTAACATGTTATTGAGTAGACTTTCGGCTCTCGCGGGTAGCTGAATTATAATTTTGTAATCAATTTTTCTATTTTTTTTAAGAGCGAGAATGTGAAAAAAATCTTTTTTTTTTGTTTTTCCAATAAACAGATAAGATATCTAGAAAACAATTCTTTTTTT
Organism: Anastrepha fraterculus; assembly: GCA_037575425.1. Taxonomy (NCBI): domain Eukaryota; kingdom Metazoa; phylum Arthropoda; class Insecta; order Diptera; family Tephritidae; genus Anastrepha; species Anastrepha fraterculus. The sequence goes on from JAYXIM010027525.1 coordinate 13,061, forward strand.
TTTTTTTTTGTAACCAACCAGTTACGCCAGTGGCATGTGTTACGTCCGGGGAAGCAATTTTTTTTATTATTGTCATTGAAAAAGAAATTTTTTTTTGTATATAAAGAATTGATCTAATGAATAAAAACGATTTTCATTTGATACCGATTGATTTTCTTCAATTTTCACTTCTCTAGACCAAAAAGGTGCCTTAATAATATTTTATCATAAACAAATGTTATGAAACATGCACCGTGGAGTAGTTTCATAAAAAAACTGGCCGGACTCGAACGACCATCGACATGGGATTAGGGCTTAACTTGTGCGAATACATCCAGTGCACAGTGGTTCCGCCATAGGACATTGGATGAAAATAGTCATGTTAAAATTATGCAACAATATTTAGCTAAATGTTAGTTCATTAGTCATAGTAACTTAGAGTATAAAAGAAATTTCAACTGCACAAACACTTCACTTATAATTGTGCCTCCAAAGTAAGAGAATTTGAAAAGTGATAGTTAGCGTGGTCTCCGCTCCGTACTTACGCAGTTCCGGGAAGTGTTATTTTTCTAAGAATTACTGTGTTTATGACCTGTTGTACAATGGAAATTCATGTTGAAGGTATGTAAAACATGTTGAACGTTTTCTTATCTTTTTTAATTATTATTTGATGCGTTTTCAGACCGTACGAAATACGTACTTTAAAATTTTCCATTTTTTTTTTTTTATAAGAAGTTTGTAAAGTTTTAACTAAGTTCGCACGAATTCGCACAAATGAAACATACATTAAAATATTCTTACATATATCCTCTTTAAGGAAAAATAGTTTCCAGCTGCGATGACCTGCGACTGCGCTTGATATAGGGTCTAATCTGTACCTATGTGACTCATCTACGAGTAAATGTTAGATTTGTGGTGCGACACCTAAAGAAATGAATGGCATAGAAAAGTGTAGAAACAAACAAGTAAACTCCAGTAGATTTGAATTTGGTTTATCACCCCTGCATTCTTGGATTAGATTTTTTGAATACTTTATTCATGTTTCTTATAGAATCGAATTTAAAAGGTGGCAAGCACGTTCATCTGAGGAAAAAGCACTTTTAGCTAAGAGAAAGGAATTCGTTCAGAGGGAGTTTAGAGAACAATTAGGCTTGATAGTTGACAAACCCCGAAGTGGAGGAAGTGGCACCTCTAATGATGGAAATACAGCACGAAAATTTTTCCTTCATTCAACCATATCATCCGAAATCAGGAATAGACAAACACGTTATAGACAGATGTAGTTATCTCCTACAATGTCTTTCATCTGGTTTTAAAATTAATTCGAATAAATTCAAAATATACGTCTAGTGCGTAAAATTCTAGTTAGTAAATATTCATGGTATAATTTACCTGCATCAGTTCATAAAGTGCTCATTCATGGGTCGGAGGTAATCGATCATTGTTTATTATCAATTGGAGAATTATCAGAGGAGGCAGCTGAATCATGTAATAAATTAGTGAAACAATTCAGACGTGACAATACCAGAAAGCACTCAAGAACTGTAACTAACACGGATCTTTTACACAGGCTTCTTCTTAATTCCGATCCATTTATATCTAGTCTACGAAAATTACCATGTAAAAAGAAATCTATGATGTCAAGAGAAGTGTTAGATTTACTGAGTTAAAAGTTTTGTATTTCTAAGTACATTAACTTTTTGGAAAGTGAATATTTTATTATTTTCATAAATAAAAATAAGTTAACTCATCCTTTCGGAATTTAATGTTTTTTTCTATTACTGTTTATAATTTAAGATTTATGCAAAACCTTAAACGGAACAAAAAAATTTTATGTAAAAAATGTGTGTACCTAATTTTCCTTTGACTTTTTATATTAATTATATATTACTTTATTATATATTATTATTATTATATCTTATATATATTCTTATTATATATATATTACTTTTTATATGTCTTAATGTTTTTTTAACAAATAAAAACATTTATCAACTTAAAAACGTACTAAAAAGTCATTTATCACGCCAAAAGTTCCTATGACCGCTCTTCCTACGCAGCGGGACCACTGTGCAGTGGTGCGATCGCCAACAAAAATTAAGGTTCAATAGAATAATTTGACCGGGGTTTTTCTTTTAAGCCTCTTATGACGACTCTCTTCTCTCATCAGACATGATGCGAAAGTGTTTGGGTGCAAGAATAATCTCTTTTCATAGCGGGTTGCTGTGTTTTTATTTTCTCTTTAATCATCGATATTTTGGGCATTGGATACATACCACACGGGGCAATTTATTATCATCCTGAGTACTTTTGACTAAAGCCTCTGTTGTTTTTCGATATTTGAGTTGACTGCAATACCCCACAGCTGGATACCGTATGACCAAATTAGTTAGAGAATGGCCTTATAAAAGGTGGTTAAGTTTTAAGGGCCGGTATTGATTTTGAATAAAGTACAATTTTTTTAGGAAATTATTGTCATTTCTATTTATTGTGATAATATTAGTATGGCTCAATTACGTATGGAATAAAATATCGGCCAAATGGCTGCCGCGGCCCGGGCGGCACACCTCCATCTGATGGTCCAAATTTTCGATGGCGCTGAGGCATAATTGAGGTTCTATACCGTTAATGTACCGAATTATCTCATCCTTTAGCTCTTGAATTGTTGTTGACTTATCGACGTACACCTTTTCTTCCAAATAACCCCAAAGAAAGAAGTTCAACTGTGTCGTTGACGTTTAGGGGTGGTTCACATTCAACATCGGCCCTTGAAATTTAACCGCCCTTTATCATAAATCTGGTGAATTTCATCAGCAGCTTGAAACGAGTAATTATAAATGTAAATTAGCCATCGTTGGTCGTCATTCTCCAATTTAAAGCTCTTCTTGCTTTTCCCTGTTTGATTCTTTTTTCTCAGTTCTTTTTATCCCCCTCTGTATGGCATCGCAATGGACGAATTTCGATGCTTTGCAAAAATGGATCCTCTCAATACTCATTAAGTTTTTCTAAAGTTTTTTTATTATTTTTATTTGTATGTATATAAGGTGGTTTGTTTGTAAGAACTTATTGTTTCATTGACATAATAAGGAAATAAAGAAATATTAAAGTGATTCAACGCGTAGGTTTGCCACTGAGTTTCTGCCACTTTGCTGAGCACGAAATAACTGCCAGTGTCAAAATAGCAAATGATATAATAAGAAGCCAGTCAACGGTCCACCTTTTGCATCTTTAAATCTAAGGCAGTTATTTCAAAATGTCACACCAAACGCATTTTACGTGAGACATCGGAAAGAATGGCTCTGCAATTACCAGAACGATTAAAGATTGCTTTGGGGGCCGGTCGGGCAGTCGGTTGAGTTTTGTGTCCTGCAGCATTTTTAGCGCACTTGTGCGTGTGTCGAGTTGTGTTAGTCACGAAGCAATTGCCTCTTCCGGCAACTTAACAATGTTGCGGGCTCGTTAAATGTTTGAGCAATAAAATGACTGAATAGAGAGTTTCCGTTTTAAATTGAGAACAATAGTAACACTGACAAAGCATACATAGGAACAAATACATGCGTACACAGCGAGTAGCACAGGCAAACAAGTTCATAAATGGTGAATAGAACAGTAGTATTAATTTCGCTGTTTGTACGAGTACACATAAACATACTTACATATAAACAAATTTCTGAATTCAGTCTGTAGGGCAGGCAATCAAGATCTTCAAATTCCAAAGGAAGCGATGAAGGCGGCGTAAAGGTTCAAGTTAAATGTAGTCTGGGGAAACGAAGAACACACTGACCACTGTCAGATATGTCAGCAGTGGTCGGAATGGAGCTCACTGTTCTCGATGCTAGCGGACAATTGGGTGTCCTACGTTAGCTTTGGAAGGAAGAGAGAAATCCTAGATAGAGGTCAAGATAGGATAGATGGGAGTCAATGCTGCAGCGATTCAACTATGGGTTGACGATTTCATGAGGTCTTCTCATGGAAGACGTTGATCTGAGTTGGGCTCCTGCAGAGTAGCCAAGTGTTTTGTGAAACAACCAAATAGGAAATTAGCGACCTTTCACCAAAAACTTAGTAGGAAGGACCTGAGAGTAGTGGCGGGTGTAATCACAGAGCACCATGCATGTAGTCAGTTTATTGGTAATATAGGAGTCATTGAACCCCTAATTCCTATCCTGCACGGAGAATTAGGACACTGCATAGCATTTTCTCTGTAGCTGTGCGGCGTTTCTGGAATCAGACTCTGGCTGTGGGGGATTGTTTTTTTGTCGGGACAGACTAGCAAGTGCAGCACTCAGACATTAATTAAGTCCTTTGTACTGCACTCGGATTCCCTTTTTAATTTGCTTTAAATCTCCTCAACCTCCGAAGAAATCTGAGTAGATTTTGTAGTGCCAAGGAGCCAAGGTGGTCGCTTCTTAACACGTCAGAGCCAAAGACCTCAAGCCTGATTCGAGCAAAGGTGGAGCAGACTCACAGAAAATGGTCCGCCGTCTCCTCATCCTTATAAACGTTTTCCAACATGTGTCCCTTTCTGAGCAATTGTCTATTTATGCAGTATCAAACTAGAGCAAAACGTCTTGTTCAAGCGATTTTAGGTTATGTATGTTGGTCGCGCTAATGCTCAAGCATGCCTCTATCTCGCGATATGTCGCATTACGATCTTGCCTTGTGAATTGACACATATCATCGATTTTTTCTGGTACAACAACCATTTTTGGACGACTTTTACAAAATTCGTCCTGCACCGATTGACGGCCACGTTGAAACTCGTTGTACCACCTTTTCACAGTGCCAAAAGGCGTTTTTCGCAAAGTTGGAGTGATACTATTACCAATGATTAGATTTGAGGGGGTTAGATAAGCCCAGACACTCAGTCAGGACGACCATTGTATTACACCCGTATGGTTTACAGTGGAAAGAATAGCGAGACCGGTTAGATGATTAATATTAAGAGATACGAAAAAGGAAGAGTATGAACTTTATCCATACTCAGTACATCGCAACTACAGAGCATTGGACAACAGAGTAGGCATAGACTTCGATCCAACGATCCTTGCCATGCCCCTTGACTCCTGCCATCCAGAGTCGTGCTTGACAAGAGATGCAGTGTGGTGCTGCCAGAGCCTCAACTGTGGCTAAACTCAGAAAATGAGCCCGACAAGCACTGTTTTCGCTTTTTCACAGATGGCTCCAGGACGGAGCTTGGCTCTGGCTCTGGGATCTACAAGGAATCCAGCGGGACGAAACTGCACTTTGCTCTGGAAAGCATGCATCTGTGTTTCAAGCGGAGGTGTATGCTGTTCAAGAAGCGATGAACTTTGTTGTGGAAAACCGATGGAGAGGCAGATCTATATGTGTCTGCAGCGATAGCAAAGCTGCGCTCATGGCCTTAGACAGGCCCCCAATCACTTCAATGGTAGTCGTGTCCTGTAAATCCAAGCTGAACTATGTCGGTAGACATAATAGCCTGATGCTAACTTGGGTCCCGGGACACGTGGTTATCGTGGGAAATGAGACCTCTGACTGCTTAGCTAAGATAGGCTCTAAGGCCAACTTCTTTGGCCCGGAGCCCGTTTTGCCACTCCCTTCTGTTGGGTGGGTTACTCTAACCCACAGGCGAGCTTGGCAGGCTGAGAGAGGTTGCAGATGGACAAAACTGATGTTACCTGTCTTGTCCGACCGGCTGTCGCAGTTCCTCCTGTCACTAAGCAAAGGGGGCTGTAGGAGGCTGGTTGTACTGATGACGGGCTACCTTCAATGAGCAAAGCACATGTAAAAGGTGGGCATCTCATACAGTGCTCTTTGCCCCCCACTTCCTGTGCGTCTGCCCCGCCTTCGCTCGAATCAGGTTTGAGGTCTTTGGCACCGATGTGTTAAGAAGATAGCACCTTGGCTCCTTGGCACCATAGATTTCTTAGGAGATCGGGTAGATTTAAAGAAAATTAAAAGGGAATCCCAGTGTAGTACAATGGACTTAATGGTGTCTGAGGTTTGTACTTGCTAGTTGTCCCGACAAATAAAAGAAAAAAAGAAACGCACCGTATCCACCTGATATGGCCCCGTGCGACTTCTTTTTGTTTCCAAAGTTGAAGTTACCACTTCGTGGAAGGCGATTTCAGTCGATAGAGGAGATCAAAGAGAATGCGAAGGAAGAGCTGAAGGCCATCCCTTCGTCGGCCTACCAGAGGTGCATGGAGGACTGGGTTAAACGTTGGCACATGTGTGTTGCTTCAGGCGGGTCCTATTTTGAAGGAGATACAATGAATTTGCCTGAAATTTAACTCTGTTTTGTTTTATTAAAACATTCGCGGTACTTTCTGATCACAGGTATATAAACTTTTAAGGATATACAATTTTCTACGTTTATTCTTTTGGACATGAATTCTATGGTTTTGTTAATTTTCATTTCCCAGTATAAAAAGTTGTAATAAAATTTATTTATGTGCTTAAATATAGCAGACTCTAAATAAATGAAAAACATGCTTTTTTCGAAATTTAATTAAATTACATTACCAAAATTCTATTTTAATTTTGAACAGTGAGAATGTACGATTAAGCGCTTAAGCCATTGTGTGTATGTTTTGAGATGTATAAGAGCAAAATGGATGTATGCACCCTTGACATTGTACAATTCTGTCAAGTGCAGATAAAAATAAAAAAAAAAGAAAAAAAATTGGGTCAAAGTAAAATCAACCACAGGAAACTGTTTTGAAGAGAGACTAGCACTTTTGCACAGAGAGAACAAAACCAAACAAAATTAAAACATTCATCCTTAGTAATCAAAGTATTTGACAAGGGATTTCGATGATGCAAACCCCAACTATAATCGATTGCTCACTTTTCTGCTAATGACAATAGCAACGAAGCGGACATCAAAAACGGCTGGGACAGAGCGGATGTGGCAATACAAATGTAATGGGATTGAAATGAAAACCAAATCAAATCAAATATAGTAAATATAGAAACCCAAACCAAAAAAAAAAAATAAAAAAAAAAAAATTAAATTAAAAAAATAACCGAAACTGCAGCAGCAACTTGCAAGGGAGGCGTTCATATATTTTCATCAAGAAAGAAATGAAAGTGAAAACAATTGAATAACCAACGAAAAAGCGATGAAGCGGAACAAATGAAATTGAATTAAAATAAAAAAAATCGTATGTGGACATACACACATACATACATACATATGTATGAGTGAAAACTAAAATTTATTTTTACTTGCTTGAGTACAAAGAAATCCATTACTTTTATTTTTTATTTTGTGCAAATGGTTTCAAACTATTTTATGGTCGATCTTTAAACTTGGAACTTTGCAGTTACAGACATGCAAGACTTGTAGGGGGCCCTTGCAAATCGCATTCAAGGCGGCCTTTGCAAATCGCTGCCTACGCGCAATGCTTCGAATTTGCTGGCCCAAAACCATACCCAACAGCAGCCTGTGTAGTAGCACCAACCAAAGTCCAATACAAACGGAAGTTCTGAAGAGGAAATGGGGCTGGCTTGGACATGTTCTTCAAAGAGAATCAAGTCACATCACACGCACTGTAATTTATTGGAATCCACAAGGCAACCGACGAAGCGGTAGACCATCGCTGATCTGGAGGAGGTGAAACGGAGATAGAGAACACCTCCTAGAAAGCTGGAACGAGCTGAAGAAGAAGGCTTCTGATAGAGTCGAATGGAGGAAGATTGTTGTGGCCCTTTGCTCTCTCGCGGAACCATAGGAAATTATATTATCATATAAAAGGTGATCAGATTGGAGGAACTTTTTTCCAATAGAATTTTTTTGATAGGTCACGCGTGACTACTGCCAAACTAAATACATCATTTTTTTGAGTATTCATCACCATTTCATCATGGAAAGGCTTACGACGCAAAAACGTTTACAAATCGTAGAATTGTATTACGAAAATCGACGCTTTGTGAAAAGTGTTCATCGCGCGCTCAGGCCAACTTATGGAGTTCAGCGTTCAAATCCGTTTTTGGCTTAACAGTTACGTCCATAAGCAAAATTTCCATGATTGAGCTGAAGACCAAACCGAAACCATTCAAGAACAGCCATTACATCCAATGAAAACAACCGTTTGGTTAGACCTATGGGCTGGGGGAGTCATCGGTCCATATTTCTTCAAAGACGAGGCTGGCGCCGATGTAACAGTGATTGTCGCCTTGATAAACCATTTTTTGACGCCGGATCCCGAAAATTGAAGCCCGTGATCTGAACAAAATTTGGTTCTAACAAGACGGCGCCACTTGTCATACAGTCCGTGAAACAATGGATTTACTACGTCATCGTTTCGTTGAGCAATTCAACTCTCGTCTCAGATCAGTATGCCTTGGATTTTTATTTATGGAGGTATGTTAAATCTAAATGTTTTGTGAATAAACCAACTTCCATTGAGGCATTAGAAGCCAACATTACTACAGTTATTCACGAGATACCGACCGAAACCCTCCAGCGAGTCATTTATGGCCAAAATACGCCGCAGTTTCGGCCACCATTTTAAAGGGACTATCTCTAAAAAATAAATGTCATAAATGGTTCTGCACAAAAATAATAAAGATTTCCCAATCGATTTGAATTATCGTTATTTTATTAGGTGCGCAACTAAGTTTCCGCTGTTTGTCAATAGATGCCGCCAGCAGTGTGTGCTAGTCGATTCTAACATAACCTAAACGTCATAAACCAAGCTTAGACATATGGTAAACAAACTGCTTCAACACAATAGTGGTTTTGTTTTGGTATCATCTACTTTTGGTTTTGTGAAAATGTCTGAAATGTCTGCCGAATAATCGTCATTTGCGGTAAGTGTTGATTTTCCTCTTTCATTCCAAAAAGAAACGGCGGCTGAAGCGCATCGAGAGCTACAAAAAGTTTATGGAGATGCTGCTTTAAGTGAAAAAACGTGCCGAGATCGGTTCCGTCGCTTCAAAGACGGTGATTTCAATGTTGACGCGTCCGCGTGAAGGAAGTCCGCGTGAAGGAAGGACAACACCTTCGAAGACGCTGAATTGGAGGCTGGAGGCATTGCTCAATGGGGATCCGTGTCAAACGCAAGAAGAGCTTACTTCAGTATTAAGAGTTACCCGCCAATCCATTTCCAAGCGATTGCATGCTTTGGGAATGATTCAGAAACAGGGGACTTGAGTTCCTTATGAGTTAAAACCAAGGGATGTGGAATAGGGTGGTTCGAATTCCAACAAATTTTTCAAATCAAATTCTAATAGTGCGGAAAAGTTGCTATGGAGTAACACAAGTATTTTGGTAAAAAAAAAATTGAAATCGGTTAATATCTTCTGTTCGCGCAACTCATTTAAAGTTTTGAAAATTTTGTCGAAAAATGCATATTTCCTAATTTTTTTAGAATTATGTTTTAAATGTCGTTTTCCAAAGTTTTACTTATTATTATGTTTAAATTTAATTATTTATAAGGATTAGTTTGTATTTAAACAGTTTATTCATGCATTCTATAAGACTTTTCACGCTTAGCTTTCCCCAGGATCAACGACGAGGACGTGGTGAAAAATCTGATCCCACTTTTTTTTTGTTTTTTTTTTTTATATTTTATAATTTTTTTTTGTTTTTTTAATATCTTATGTTTTTTTTGTTTTTTTTTATATTTTATAATTTTTTTTTGTTTTTTTTAATATTTTATGTTTTTTTTGTTTTTTTAAATATTTTTTTTTTGTTTTTTAAATTTTTTGTTTGCTACTATCATTAAAAAAATTTACGATCGTGAAGATTTGTACAGTGAACTCTCTTTATGCGTTAATTACAAACTGGGATTTGTGATCAAATTTAGGCAAACTAGAACGAGAAAATAAAGTTGACCGTATGTGACCATCCCTATTTTGATAACCACATACCTTGTTCGACGCTTCAGTGACGAGCTTAACAGTTCGCTCTACCGCTTGAGTGTGGCATGGAAAGCTTGACAAGTTCCATTGAGAGATAGATGGTTGGTTATCAATGGAAGATAACAGATCTGCATTTAAGACATTTCTTAGTACTGGAGGAGGTGATAGTATTGTGGAAGACCAGTCGATCATTTCATAGTAATTAGTGGCATTAAAGTTCAGTTTTGGCAAAATGAATGAGCGCACCGAATTCTTCGCAGTAGAAGTTGTCTCTCTGGCTTTTAAAATCCTTTGTACCCCAATCTTACGTACATTCCGATTTTCATCTGTGACCATAGATAAAAGCAAATTTTCAGGATGCGCGAAATAAGCATTGTGTTGTATCACAGGATCAACTACTCTCAGAAGATGTTCTGGTAAGTACCGAGAATTTTTAATCATAGTGAAGACATGTCTCGCACCATCTGCAATTGAATCGTTCAGTTTTATTTGAAACCACATAGGTAAATACACTTTCATTATAAATGTAACTATGTGAACTAAGTTTTCAGAAGGGTCTTCACTTGATATGTATAATCTCAACGTTCTGTTTCCTAGAGTGAGCCAACGCGCGTGGGAAAGTTTTCCTGGATCTCGCAGAGACAGATCAGATGAACAATTACGTAAATGAATAGCTTGCCCAATGTCGTAAAGATATTTTTGATCTTTACTCAAATTGTCTCTGCATGTGACTTGTACTAAATCACACTCAATTTTATTGAAATTAACAACAGGCAAGTGTTCAACGCCCTGAAGTTGTTTTCCGATTGTACCTGAAAATGAATTCGGTCCACTTGTTTTTCCATCAAAATGTTGAAATACGTGTCGCAAAGGTAATTCATTTGCATGAAACAAGCATATATTCCACTGAATTGGTCTGTTCAAGTATAATTCAATACGCCTAATAATACCACCTCTCCAGCCTGTATTAGTTGCTGTGCCATCACAACCGACTAGGAGAAGTTCACTAAAATCAAATTCCATTTCATTTAAGTGAGATATCATACTTTTAGTGATACCTTTGCTTGTACCAGAAATAGGCGTTACATGAGTTATATATTGAGAACCAGGTTCCATTATAATAGATACATGTTCTTCCTTGCGTGTTTTGCGATAACGCTTGGAGCCTACTTCCTCCTGGTATAAGGTCTAATCTTTTCTCCCATCAAAATAAAGGGATGTAAGGGCTTCGGACATAGTTTTAGGTTCCTGTTGCAAGGCTTTTCTGAGTTTAGATTTCTCCCTTCTGATTTTATTTTTATCTATAACAAAAGTCAAGTCTGTATCAGTAACGATTTGTAGGTCTTTCAGAACTGACGTCGCAATTGCAGCGGTTGCTCTTTCCGAAACACCAAATCGGTCACTAATTACTGCAGTTTCAGGAAGATTAATGCGCATTTGTGAGGTAGAAGGCTTTTGAAGGTATGATGTTGATGGGCTGAGAGCGAATGTTGGATCTTTGACATGTTCTTGTACTTCAGGCGAACGATTCTCAACGAACTCTTCAATGTTGTCGACGAGTAAGTTTTGCAGTTTCAAGTACATCTATAGAACCAATCTTTCCGACTCTGGCAGTTCTTTGATCGAAAAGAAATTTACGTTCTATGACAGGAATTTTACGATCTTTTTCACATCCACAGTCAATAGAAATAGGGTTTGGACAAATACATAATGACAAAGGTTTACCGCAGTTACAGTTATTTGACATTTGACATTTGCATGAAGAAATGTCAAAAATTTTCTCTGCTTCGGTCTTGAATATTTCATGAGCTTTCTGAAACTAAGGATTTTCTTTATCTCTTTTGTAAGACTTTCTTTTTTTCCAATATTTTGCATGATATGCAGTGATCATTTGTTCAACCCTGGTTTGAGAAACTGTAGGGATAGATGCTGTCATATAAAGCATCTTAATTTTCTGAGCTACCACATTCGCTATTTCTGAAAAAGCAATTTTCTGTGAAGGTAATTCTGTTGATGATGACATTACGTATCTTTGTTCAAAACAACAAAGAATAACGTCAGCATAAGAGGGCAGATTTCTTAAAGAAAAATCATTAGGAGCGCCAAATATTGGGCAAACATGATCTTTCCGAGAAATATGAAACCGGGGTTTTATTGTTTTTTCACTCATTTTAAGCAAAAGTAAATATACTACAACTACTGAATAACAATTAAAGAAAGTGATATAGCTTGGTAATAATTCGTAAAAAGTGCCAGTAAAAGTCAATATTATTTGACTTTTGAATATCGCGTACAAGAGTCACAGTCTCACTCTTTCACCTCCACTGGATCTTAAAAAATAATTGTCTCAAACAACATAAAGTTAATTATTATGAAAAAACTAACAATCTGACAGCATAAGTAACAAAATATTAATAAAAAATAACAATTAAATCTTACTTTCAAAAAGTTCAGAAAATGCACTATTTTCGACAAAATTTTCAAAACTTTAAGTGAGTTGCGCGAACAGAAGATATTAACCGATTTCAATTTTTTTTTTACCAAAATACTTGTGTTACTCCATAGCAACTTTTCCGCACTATTAGAATTTGATTTGAAAAATTTGTTGGAATTCGAACCACCCTAATGTGGAACGTCGCTTTTTCGCCTGTGAACAACTGCTCCAGCGGCAAAAAAGGAATGGTTTTCTTCATCGCATCGTGACGGGTGATGAAAAATGGATTCATTACAGCAATCCAAAGAAAAGAAAGTCATGGGGACTGCCCGGTCATGCTTCTACGTTTTCGCCTCGGCCGAATATTCGCGCTGCGAAGGTTATGCTATGTATTTGGTGGGCCCAAGTTGGTTTTATTTATTATGAACTATTAAAACCAAGCGGCCGCCGTAGCCGAATGGGTTGGTGCATGATTACCATTCGGAATTCACAGAGAGGTCGTTGGTTCGAATCTCGGTGAAAGCAAATTTAATAAAAACATTTTTCTAATAGCGGTCGCCCCTCGGCAGGCAATGGCAAACCTCCGAGTGTATTTCTGCCATGAAAAAGCTCCTCATAAAAATATTTGCCGTTCGGAGTCGGCTTGAAACTGTAGGTACCTCCATTTGTGGAACAACATCAAGACGCACACCAGAAATAGGAGGAGGAGCTCGGCCAAACACCTAACAGAAGTGTACGCGCCAATTATTTATTTTTTTTTATTAAAACCAAGCGAAACCATCACTGGGGGTATCGATTTCGCGCGAGAAGCGGCCGCGATACACGCGCAAAGTTATTCTACATCATGACAACGCTCGTCCTCACGTTGCCAAACCCGTTAAAACCTACCTGGAAACACTGAAATGGGAAATCCTACCCTACCCGCCATATTCTCCACATATTGCGCCGTCCGATTATCACCTGTTCCGATAGATGGCTCACGGGCTAGCTGACCAGCAGTTCCATTCATATGAAGACATCAAAAAATAACCTCAAAAGCGTGGATAGCCTCAAAAGATGAACAGTTTTATCGCGGGGGTATACGAGATCTACTAGAAAGATGGGAAAAAGCAGTAGCCAGCGATGGGCGATACTTTCAGTGATTCACTTGAACCATTTTTTCAGAATAAAGTTGTATTTTCCTCAAAAAAAACATCGAGAACTTAGTTGCGCACCTAATATTTCAATTGAAAATACGATACCTCGAAATTGTTCTCCCTTTATAAGGTGTTATATGGGCATTTCTCCAATGTCGAATGCGACATTCGTACGCATTCAAAGTGAAAAAAAACATATACCAAAACATTATTTTATTTTGACAAAAGGCGAAAGCTATAGCACTTGATGAGCACTATGATTGGTGCTAAGGTTGATTTTGGGAAATTGTTCGTTTTCAAGATAATTACAAAAAACCAAGCCATTCGCACGCGACAAAAACAGAAGTCGTTTTCGAAGCAAAAAAATCAAACACTTTTTTCAGCGAAACCTGAAGAAATATATTAATGCTACTAATTTTTAAATGTTATGCATTGATGTATCTTAATAATGCTTTTTATTTTATTCAAAAATATTAAGTAGTTTATTTTTTATTTAATTTTAATCACTGTTGCACGCGACATGTCGCATGCGACATTTTGTTCCATCATACTTTTTATGTTTATTTTTTTACTCTTATGTAATTAGACATGAAAAAGATGATTATAAATGATTTTTAATATATTCAATATATTTATTTTCACAACCAAAATTATAAACTTAACAAAATATCTTCAATAAAGAAAAACAAAAATAAGTATATTAATCTTATATACTATGTAAAAACAAAGAACGGAAACTAGCTTAACTGAGAATAGTATTAATATTGTCAAATAAAGTTCTTTTAGTGGAATAAGCAGTCCTAGCTGCTTCTAACTGTTGACCATCGCAACAAAACGAATGCAACTGGGATATACCTGGAATATTTTTCACTTCCTTCAATTTTTCGTCCAACTTATAATGAAGAGACAAATTTTCAATTTGAGCAGATGGCATAAAATACATTTTAATTCCATTTGTGTTGTTTTGTGCACATTGATAAAACGATAGTGCATCTGGTAAAACAACGTTTTTAGATTTTGTTATTTGCCACACTTTTCTTTTAATGATGGCTCCAACTCCATCAACGGCTCCTTTTCCGTGAGAACTGGCATTACTAGTCATTAACATAAAGCGCTTAGCTACTAATTTGCCTTCAATTATAATGGCGTCTTTCTTTCCCGAAGCTTGCACACTAATATTATCATTCTGATAAAAAGCATTGATGGCATTAATTAGGCTTTCTGGCACGGTTCTGCTGGATTGGTTAACGTTTTTCTTTTCTTCAAACTGCTTATATTTTTTTACCAGGACTTCAAGAACTTTTAACCTTCTGTGCATGTCTTTTGGCATCGCTTTCTCCACTTTTTTAACAGCTTTCGCCAAGGTTTGTCTACATTCGTAAAATGCGTTTTGGCTTTGACGTGCATATGACATTCCATTTTCTAAGAGTTTTTGGCGCCTTTCTCGTTGTCGTATGCGATTATATTTCCGTTTTTCTTGAATTATATCTTCTTTGCCTTCAGCCAGTGCTCTCCACGTCTGCCTAGCTTTCCGCATTCTTTCCTTGTTTCTTAATTTATAGTTTTGTAATTTTGTTTCATCATCCTTTAACCTTTCTCTCCACCGTTTACAGTTCGCCTTATTTTTCTCGCCGCCGTTTTTACTCATCTACATTCAAAAATTTTATATTTTGTGTTTACATATACTAATAAAGATATTTTCGAACGAAAATTTATTTTGAATCTGTACATTTTACACTTACGATGTCGCACGCTACAAACTTTAAATAAGTAAAAAAAACAAAGCGCTGATTATTTTCCAGCAAAGTTTGGTTTATTTAATTAGCAATAAAAATATCTATGTATTTGCTACTAATATTTGATGCAAATTGTACAAATACCTTCGACTCACTGACAACAAATGTTCTTTTTCAATGTCGCACGCGACATCGAGTTATACGGTAAATCAAAGAAAAAATTTACCGTAATTGGCAATCGCATCGTTCCTTTTACATTTTTCTTACATTCTTTACATATAAACCGAGATTTAAAAAAGCAAATGTCACGGCATAATATATCTCATCAAGATCATTAATCAAAACAAAATATGCAACAGAAATCTTTAAAACGGAACTTTTGCACTGGTTCGACTTTGCATTCGAATATTTCAAAATGTGGTATGTACAAATGTAAAATTTGTTTACTTTAGTTACATTTGATATATTCCCTATAAAAATATGTTAAAACAACATAATTTTATAGACTTTGAATTTTTTGGCTTCGGTTGACATTTCTGTGGAAATGCCCATATACAGTTCCAGAATATTTTCTAAGAAAACTTTTTAATTTATTGATCTAAAAATTTGTACACACATTATGTTATCTTTTAACTGTATTTTAAGACTTAGTATTAGTGAAAATATTTATTTGTAAAGGAGCTACAGCTGATCTCCGGGCGCTCCTCTCAAAACAGACGTTTTGCAGTGACCACTATATCTCTGAACTGAATCCCCCGAAATTAAATACCAAACAGATTTAGTTTAAGTAATGTTAAAGATAAAGAAGCAAAGCGAGTGGGTCTTCAACCAAATAGTCTCGCGCACTCGCGCATCGGTACCCATTATTTCGAGGGGCCCATGCGTATTGGCAGTTATGATTTCGAGGTTGTAAAAGACTTCATATATTTATTAACCAGCATTAACACCGATAACAATGTCCGCCTTGAAATCCAACGTAGAATATCTCTTGCTAACAAGTGCTACTTTGGACTAAGTAGGCAACTGAGCAGTAAAGTCCTCTCTCGACGAACAAAACTAACACTCTACAAGGCTCTCATCATGCCCGTCCTAACGTATGGCGCAGAAGCGTGGACGATGATAACATCCGATGAAGCGACGCTTGGAGTGTTCGAGAGAAAGATTCTGCGCAAGGGTTTTGGACCTTTGCACGTTGGTAACGGCGAATATCGCAGGCGATGGAACGATGAGCTGTATGAGAATTCCGGCAGCATAGCGCAGCGAATAAAGATCCAGTGCCTTCGTTGGCTGGGTCATGTCGTCCGCATGGATGTGAACGCTCCGGCACTGAAAGTATCGATGCGGTACCAGCTGGTGGTAGCGGAGGAAGAGGAAGGTCTCCTCTGCGTTGGAAAGATCAGTTGGAGAAAGACTTGGCTTCACTTGGTGTGTCCAATTGGCGCCGGTTAGCATGAGAAAGAAACGACTGGCGCGCTTTGTTTAACTCGGGCAAAATTGCGTAAGCGGTTATCTCGCCAATTAAGAAGAAGAAGAATGTTAAATCTAGTAGTTAATCGAAGCAATAAGCAAAATAAATTTTTTTGACAAAAAAAAATCTCAAAAAAACGAAATCTCAAAAAACAAAAATCTCAACAAAAAACAATCGATTTTTCAAAAGGCTTTCGGCTTTAGCTTGTCAAAAAAGAAACCAAAAAAAATTATCGGTGAAAAAAATCTTCGATTAATTACTGAAAAATATATTTAAGAAAAAAAAATCGATTTGTGAAAATTCTAACTGTATACATATATGTAACCCCTTAAAAACCGAAATTGTTAGAACTTCAGTTTAAAATTAAACAAACCTGTAGACTCCACGCCTTTTATAGTCGTGGAGAATGCCTCAGCTCACATTATATCGAATTTCTGCTTCTCCATTAGTAGCGCCGAAATTTCTGCAAATGGCCTAGGCAAATTTATCTTACTATATCCTGTTACTTATTAGTATTCCTCTATTGAAAAATCCTATGTATGTATGTATGTATATTCATTGGCCTCGTCGAATTTTCCACTGTATAGTATGTCGATAATTGGTTTTTGGGTTCATTGCAATTTCATTCAGGTTGCCTATTTGACATATCTCATAATAACACAGTTTTAAATGTCTTTTTTATCACTACAAAATTCCCATCATAGCATATCGGATAGCAGATAACCACCAATTTATTTAATGACTTTTGCGCTTTTCACTCCAAATGTCAGACTTCTCACCCAAGCACTGGCTTGCATTTACATAAACATACGCACACACAAAAGCAAACGGCATATTCGCTCACACACATTTGTATTTGTATTCGGTACAATCGTAGATGGGGAAAGTTACAGGCGTTAGATGGGGGAAGGTAGGCATGGACATTTGTCGCGAAATGAGCATCATCAAGGCAGTAGCTGAAACCGGAGAATATTGCGTGTTAGAGCACCATCAAGGAAATGCCTAGTTGCCATAGTGTGTGTGTGTGTGGATGAGTGAGGAAAAATATTATTATCTCAATTTGAAATTGATGTCATTCCAACACGAACAGAGCGCAACACAAACAGTCGAGGTATCCACAAACATAACATACAATTCTCTATATGTAAGTACGAGTATAAGTAAATAAATGTTTGTCTACGTCCGCATTTACCTAGTTTAGATGATGATAGCTATTGAATTAACCACATGCTATTGCGGTAGCACACGAATATGTGGAACGACGCCTACTCGAGAGAGAGAGGCAGAGAAGACAGTTACGCACCCAAGGAGAGTTGGATATGGTGTGTGTGTGTGTGTGTGTGTGCTGATGAGTGCATGTGCATGTGCCTCTATGGTTGAATAAACGATACACAGTTGGACGTATATAGAGATATGAAGCATTCTTGCAAACAAGAAGAAAGCCAAACAGGATAGTAGTTGTAGTTGCGTAAGCCTGATATGCACAGCAGTGAAGCAGTCTGCCAGTCACACTCATTCATTCAGACACTTACTTGCTTAGGCAACGTAGCACTTAGATAGTCGGCGATTACCTCATTGAGAGCATAGAAATGTTAAGTAGATAACTTGTGTGTACTTGTTTATATCTCGAGATATTTTATTGATGTGCCAACTTCCGTACAAGCAAATCTCTTCTTCTTCGTATGTTTCTTTACAAGGGCCTGTTGGTTTGGGTCGAGATTAAAACAAAAACGTTAGTTGGCTCACTCTATGCACATAACTTTGAATATGCCAAGTGCAAGCAAAGAGGTGCTTGAGAATTTGGTTCTCCAGCATGTAAGAGCGGCCTTTTGAATAAGTTTTTCGGCCGTGGGAACCTCAGCGGGGAATATTTTCATTGGGGCATCATCAAACGAAAAACTTTTCAATGTCCTTCAATAAGTCTCGGCTTACACATAGGGACATCTGAGAATTCTATTTTGCTGTTTCATTCACGATCACACGGACAAAATTGTTTTCGGCGGCATTCGGCGTTTACTTCTTTAAGTTTGAGCATACGAATAAGAAGCACAAAGTGCGTCTCCAGTATGGAAACCCCTCTATCTTTCCAATCAGTCCTTTTCCAACGAAAAAAAATGCTTGCCTTCCAAATGTTTCCCTGTGTAAATCGGGACTAATCGTTGCCCTCCTTCTGCTTTGTTTGACATCATCGAGATTTATGCTCTATGTTCTATTACAACGTTTGGTTTTTTCAATTGAAACCAGCTGATGCCAAAATAGTATGAGCGGCCGAAAGCTATTCCTTTCCTGATCTTTAGATTCAAGTACTTCAATTCTTTTTCTTTTCTTGTTCATTCCGCTCGGGTGCACTAAACTGCGAATATTCAACTCATGCGTGAAGTCAGTATTGTTGGACGGAAATGAAACATGGCTGGTCTCTAACACGATCTCACAGAGGCTACAATCTTTCGCTAACAAATGCCTCCGCATCATTTGTAGAATGTTCTGGCGGAACACTCTCAGCAACGACGCGCCATGGAGATCAACGCATGAGAAATAAATTCTATGGAAAATCAAACTCAGAAAGTGGCGATGGATAGGCCACACGCTTAGAAAACAACCAGAGAACATTGCGAGAATGGCACCGATCTGGAATCCGCAAGGGATCATAGCTCGCGGTCGATTAAAAAACACTTGGAGAAGATCGATGTTGCGCGAACTAGCAGATGCCGACATCACATGGGCCGGCGCAAAAACAATAGCCCCGAACCGTGTATGATAGAAGAGTCTTGTCGAGGCCCTATGCTCCCGAGCGGAATGAACAAGGATATAAAAAAATGGCAACTGATAAGATGGGAGTGAACTTTTCTCTCTCGAATAATGGTTTGGAGGTTTGGACTTATGCAGGTTCTACTCAATTTGGCAGTAGTTCTAGATCTAATTTCCCGCATTTATTAAACTTTTGAACTGTCAGTGGAGGTTAGGCTAGGTAGTGATGGTTACCCAGAGAGTGGGCTCACTTGGACGAAAGAGTTTGGTTCATCCTTTGTGATGCCATTGCAAGAGGGGAAAAAGAGGTAATGGAAAAAGGACGATAGGACGGAAGGGAAAGGGTTGGGGAGGGTTAAGTGTTTGTGGGCAGTGGAGGACAGTTTACACTTCTTAAGCATAGGTTAGAGGAAGTGCCTGGTCATGTGCAGAGCTCACTTGAACAAAGAATCAGAATTCGGCCATTGTGAAACCATACAAAGGAAAACAAAGTGAGAAGAACCGAAGGAAGAAAAAGGAAGTACCTGTACAGATTTCTCTACAGGGTAGTTAATTTTAGCCGATGTACGTAAGTGCTTCAAAGTGCAGAAGAGTTAATGTGTTGCTAATTATGTAACTATGTAAATTTGTCTACTCAACCTAGCTATCGTAAGAGCATTTGCATATGTATATGTGTTAAGTATCGATTTGTGGCACTTAACGACATACAGGCCTAAGATGAATGTGCAGTGCAAACTATGTAGGTTAGTGAGGTTGTGCTCAGTACAAACAAAGCAATGGGTTAAGTGCTAAATTTTGTATTTTGTATTCTAAGTTTTATATATAAAATGATCAAAAATTAATGGAAATTTTGAGCTCCTTTGAACTAGCACTTCTACAAAGTTTTTTAATTAATTGTGATTAATGCTGGTTAACACCGATAATATTCACAACCTGGAAACCCAACGTAGAATCTCTCTTGCCAACAACTGCTACTTTGGACTAAGTAGGCAAATGAGCAGTAAAGTCTACTCTCTACGAACAGAACTGACACTCTACAAGGCTCTCATCATGCCCGTCCTAACGTATGGCGCAGAAGCTTGGGCTATGACAAGATTCGATGAAGCGACGCTTGAAGTGTTTAAGAGAAAGATTCTGCGTAAGATTTTTGGACCTTTGCACGAGTATTGAAGTCGATGGGAAAATTAGTTGCATAAGCTTTACGACGACATAGACATAGCGCAGCGAATAAAGATCCAGCGGCTACGTTGACTGGCTCTTGTGGCCGAATGGAAACGAAAAGGGGTTCTTACATCTAAGGTGGCAAGGAGGACAATGTTTCTGCATTGAATAATGTCTTGTTGTGCTGCTCCCACGCTGTTTATGATAGCTTCGATTGTCCCTATTGTAGACTTTCCGGGTCTAAAGCCATGCTGCCTTTCTTCTGGTTCTCCAGCGTCATCTATGGCTGCGGCCGTCGAGGCTTGATCAGTCTTTTAAGGAGACTGTCTGCTGTGACGAGCATATATAATGGCCGATATGCAGATGGGAAGCTCAGGTTGCTGTTGTTGTTGTTGTAGCAGCTATCGGGTTGCCTTGCTTATTAGCGTGAGCTGCTACTTTTTACAGATTTATGGGAAAATTCCACCCCTTGAACAAACGTTGTACATGTCTAGTAAGAAATTTTTGCGATATCCTTGAGGATTTCTCCGGCTACTCCATTTGGTCCTGCTCCCTTGTTGTTTTTGAGTTTGTTCGCCGCTGAGTTGAGTTCTCTACTGGTGAGGCTCTTTTGTCGCGTTTATTTGACACGCAATGCCATCTCTGATTTCGTGACTTGGAAAGACTTCTTTTGCGATGTAATCCATTGCGCTCGAACTTAGTTCCGTTGTAGGTATCCTGGCTCCCAGTTTGTTCACCACAATTTTGGACCCAAGTCCCCAGGGGTCCTCATTTAGATCTGCTCGGAGTACCTCTCATTTTTCTTTCTTGCTTCTTGCAATAGCGGCCCTTAGTTGCCTCTTCCCACTCTTGTAGGCCACTGCGTCCACAGTGGCTTGTCCGGTTTGACTGCCTCTAGTGTTTTCCGTTTGAGGAGAAGACAGTCATGTCTCAATTTGTCTTCGTCTACCAATAAATAGAGATTTTATATTTTATCTTTGTCAGAGTCGGCATCGCTTTCGC
>JAYXIM010027526.1:0-61790 GCA_037575425.1 Anastrepha fraterculus
CTCAGCGACCGATAAGACACATGCAGATTTTCCAGTGTGGGTTTCCGTACTAAATAGTCTTAAAATACTGCGATACAATTTTCGCAATTTGCTGCCACGTGTAATTATCCAAACTATAAAATACTAAATAAAAATAATGTAAAATCTACACATCTGACAATTGTGAGTATGTTCAACAATAAATCCTGTGTTCGAACGTTCCATTTCACATTCAAAAATTCCGCCTTCTAACTTGCAAATTCGACATATTTTGGAACTTTCGCGTTCTAACATTGTACACGACCAAAGAAGAAATAAAATTTATACATTTATCAGATTTACATATTTTACTTGCGTGACGATTTTTATGTTATGTCGCTTTTGAATATTTTCGAAATTGAAAATGATTTCAAAGATAAAATAAATTTAATAAGTGACGAGAATCTTTATTTTGATCTTTGCGCGCTCCATTGCTTGTCTCTTTGTATGCTGTAGAAAGAGAACGTTAATGTATAGGTAGAGAAGTCTCATGAGCTACGAATAGAGTAAATTTTCAAAAATGAACTATAATTTTGGATGATTTGCAAAAAATTCAAACTACAGCGTTAACATTCTTTGTTCTAATCACCAACAAATTCTAATCGACTGCTGCTAAATTTACATAAGTCAGTCTATTGCTGTTAACTTTTGGTGAAAAGTGTGTCTGTGGCGATTAGTCTTCGAGGGACGAGTACCCCTCAAAATTCCATACGTTTCTGTCATTGAGACTTCTCTATACATTAAGGGGGGCCTCTCATCAGTGGCTTCAAAAAAATGAGAGATCTCGCACAGCTTCTCGTTGCGCGCTAGTAAAACGACGTGTAAGATTGCGGTCGTAGTTTTCAACTGAAACACAAAAGAAAAATATTGTCTTATTCAGAAGGCTTTTCCGCATATAATAGACTACTCTTGTATAAAAATATGAAAAATGAACACACAATTAATTATTTGAAAAAAAAAACAGATTTTCTTTCGCTTTTTTTCAAAAAAGGTGTTAAATAACATTAAAAAATGATTTTTTTTTGGATTTTGTTAGTTAATTAGTTTCGCATTTAATTATCTTTATATAGATTATCGGTTTGAAACGATAACTTTCGTCGCTTTTTTAAATCTTACACGCCATTTTGAAAAACATGGTTTTGAGAAAACGTGTTTCAAAGTTTTCAGAAGGTAGACAGTATACTCACACGAGGGAAGATACGCAGGCCTGTAAATCCGAAATCACTATGAATTCCGCTATAAAATTTTGAAGGCATATCTATATTATAAAGGTCTGTACGTTGTCCGCGCATCTCTACGAAACGACAGCACCAAATGACGTAAAAATTTTTATATATTCATATTTTCACCCAATGACGGTTATAGGCATGTTTATAGGACACTCTAGACTTCATATAATCAGCATAAGCTGTTCAACTATGACCCAAATGCAAAGTTCAAAAACGGTTTGAGATAGAAAATTAATAAAAGTAATTTTGCTTGATATTTTTCTGATTAGTTGTTTTGATTTATTGATGGTGTATTGTAATATTGATTATGGTTATTAATAAAAAATTATTTTCTATGAAATTATTGTTTGTAATTCTTTTATATACCTACATATCCTAAATCCCTCAAAACTACTCATACGCGAGCGGAGCCGCGGGGTTAAAGTTAGTTTTCCTATAATTTCAGTAAAAAAAAATCAATTTTTTGAAGCCGCCTGATAAGAGGCCCCTCTTAAAGTTCCTTGGTAGCTGCCTAGTTCACAAATGTCAACTATGATTGACGTACGCCGCCATTTGCACAAATTATAACTGCCGATAGGGCGTTTAATTTTGCGCCACCCTGTATTATATCTGTACTTTTTAACTTTTTTCCAAACGTATATTTGACTATTGAAAACGGGCTGGATTTTGATGTTCACCAATTGAAATGAAATTTTTATTGAACGACTGAACGACCGTCTAGATGCCAATGAATGGGTGTGATTAAGTTACACAAATGTTGCAAATGCTGACAAACTCGCACACGTACATATACACTTACATACATAGACATAAAATACAGAGATAAATGCCAATAGTTACGACTAAAATGTTAGAATGATATTTGTTACAGGATTTTACGATGCTTCAGCCAATCGCATGGGAAAAGTAAAAGTTGAACTTAAGTACGAGTACGTAGCATAAATACCTGTAAGTGTAAGTGAATGAGTCCGAATTGTGTAATAACTAAATGCTATAAGTTAATGAAAATTGCAAAGAAGTGCAAATTGTTTGAATGACCTTAAGGCAATGTATGAATTTAGAAGAAATATTAACGAATATTGTATCAACGTGAATATTGTGAAAATGGGATGAACGTTTAGATAAGAAATTTGTAACTTTCGTTTAAAAACATTTACCTGGTAAATACTAGACATAGTTGCACACTTATGTACTTACAAGTACATTAACATATAGTCAAAATAAAACAAAAAATGAAAATATAAATAACGAAATTCATACATTCATACATATATCTATTGAAATATAGAAGATTTTGAAGTGCATGACAAAAATGTAGGTGAGTATATCGAAAAGCAGTTATTGATTACTGGTACCAAGAAAGATAAGAAACAGAGAAATATGTGCGATAAAATTTTGCAAAGTTGTATGTAAAACTGTTTTTGAAACATTTTGCGCAATTGTTTGATAGTTGTTTTTATTGAAACGAACTATAAAAAACAAAAAACAAAAAAAAGAAATATCTGAAATAAAAATCAACTTTTTGAAACTATTAAAGAAAACATACTCCAAACTAACGTATATACCAGTGACACACTTTCCACGCGTTTCATACAAAACTACATAGTACAGACATACATAGAACTCTATGGCATGCGCTAGCATACATACTCTTAGATTAAAATACGAAAACAAACGAAAAAAAAAAAACAAAAATAAAACAACAGAACACTCTCCGCTCAACTAAAAGAAAGTTTTAAGCTTCATCTACTCAACAACTAAATTAACAAACAAGAAAAAGTATAAATCATAAAATATATAAAGTCTTTCCACTATTATTCGTATATTTTGCTGCTAAAGATATGATATAATAAAGCTAAAAAATATAAAATTCCAAAAATTCATAATCAAACTCGCATTTGCTAATCTGCGTGTAGTAAATTTATCAAAAGGAAAAACCACTCAGACATAACGGAAAGAGTAAATAAAAATGAGTTTTCCAGTAACCGATTTTTATCCATAAAAATAAACGCCCACACCCTATATGGCCACAAAAACAAAAAAAAAACACAAAAATACCGAATTAAAATTTAAAAATTAAAAACTATTATTATTATTATTATTATTCATATAAAAAAGTAAATAATTCACAAATTTAAAATTTTAGTTTCTAGCACTAGCAGCTCGAGGCCTTCAAAATTAATGACAATTGATTTCACTTAGTATTTGAAAGGTTCATAAACGTAGCTCGATTTAATTAACTGCAAAATATATTTTACTTGGCTTAAATCCTAGTCGCTCCTGCCTAATAACATGTTTACACATACCAAATTATAGAAATTTTCCAGGTTTTCGCGTTAATACGCTTTTAATCAACGAAATTACCCATACAAAGTGGCTTCTTCAGTAGTCTGGGATTGAATAATGTTGTTGTTGTTGTTGAAGTGGTTGAGTATTTCCACTGAAATAATCCTAATTAGTGACCATCACCGTTTTATTACCACCGTGCTCGTATAATGATTTTTGTTTTTTGTTGTTCTAAGTCAAATCCATTTAGTGAGGTCCAAGTATAGCAGCAAATTCTTTATCTCGATGTCTGAGATCTCATTAATTTGCTGCAGGAAAGGCTTACCAAAGGAGCGGAGTCGTGCCCTAGCTAGCCCTGGACATTCACATAAGAGTGGAGAAGACTTTCCTTCGCTCTTGATAGCTCTTGCAGTAAGGATTGGAGGGTAGATTGAGTCTAGCTGCATGATCCCCTACTTTCCAATGGCCTGTAAGGGTTGCAGTGATGCGTGAGATGTTTGGCCGAGAGCATCCTAACAGATGTATGATGGCCATCTGTTTTTTGTTGTAACACATGTAGTTAGTTGCTTTCATCTTCTTTCGGCTAAAGCATGATTGTGGTAAGCAATGGATGCCACCGCCTCTGCTATTTCTAGTATCGAGCCTTTTCTTGCTAGCTCATCCGCTATCTCATTACCCCGTATGTTACTGTGATCGGGAACCCATATCAGAGTGATTTCAAGCCAATGATTAATCATTTCCAGCTCCTCTCTACACTGTAAGACTAGTTTAGATGAAATGAAGTTGGAGTCCAAGGCCTTTATAGCTGCTTGATTGTTTGAGAAGATAGCTACTCTTGCACCAACTTCCTTGTAGAGTTTTAGTGATTTGCATGCTTCTCTAATCGCTAACAGTTCTGCTTGGAACACGCTGGCATAGTCAGGAAGACGAATTGACTGAAATAGGTTGAGCGGCTCCGAATGGAAGCCAGCTCCCACGCCGCAGTTCATCTTTGAACCGTCGGTATAGATTTCGATATCGTATCTTCCAATCACCTTCCCTTTGCTCCATTCGGCTCTCGGTGGAAAACGTACCGTAAAGCCTTTCTTGAAGTTAAGGTCGGGGACTGTGTAGCCTGATCTGTTTTTGACCAGCGAGGGTTCCTGTAGCAGGATCATACTGTGACCGTACGTCCTTGTTGTCCTTCCTATGTCTCTGAGTATCACCGCGCTGCAAGTAGCTATTGTTTTAATGTGTAAATCTAGTGGTAGCAGATGAGTTAGTACATTGAGCGCTTCAGTAGGACTGGTGCTAAGCGCTCCTGTAGTTAAGATACACGCCGTTCTTTGTATCTTGTTCGGCTTAGTTTTATTATATTTCTTTTCTGTTGCAGGCCACCAAATTAGTGCCGCATATGTTAGTATTGGCCTTACAACGGCTTTATAGGACCAATTGGATAGTTTTGGCTGGATACCCCATTTTTTACCCAACATTCTCTTACACGTGTAAAGTGGGATTGAACAATAATCTTAGCTTATAACTATACCCTTCTCTGTGCAACTACATACATACATACTCGTATGCGTAGGGAAAAGGTGAAACGTAAACACCAAATAATGCAAATACATTTCCAATAAAATATTTCATTATTTACTTTTACATATCAATGAAAGAAGCAGACTTGACAGCTGATTGGCAATGTTGCATTTAATGCCCGTAAAAAAATGGGTACATTAATCATCGTAAGCCCATTGCGGTAATATAAGATAATTTAAAAAAGTTAAAAACGATTAGCTTTTAAAACTTTTCTTTGCAATTTGATAAAGTGATTATATCATCTCTTAGATACTTAGAGAAGACCGAGCTTAATACAAGTTTCATCTGATTTTGCGGTTTTCCAGTAATTTTCAAAGCTCAGTGTGACAGAGAAAACTAAGTTTAATCCGTCAACAAATTATCTGTATATCTATCTGAAGAGGAGCAAAGCTTAAATTTTTAACAGCAATATGGGTTTCCGTGTTTTAGGAAGGAAGGGAAAGTGAGCATTTAGCAAAAAAAGAAGTAAATGTTATTTGCTTTGAATTTGATCGCCCGAAAAGCTACTAAAACAACCCGACAATCATTTCAAATTTGCCTTAGAGAACTAATTAGGTAAAAAATAAGAGTACGACCTTGATCAAACAGTTCCTGGAATATATTCAAAAAATTCAAAAAAAGTAATATTTTCGCCTTCAAAGTACTACCCATCAACAGCAACGCACTTATGCTAGCGTTGCATCCGACTCTCGAAACACTTCTGGAACAGAAAACTGTCAAACTTTCTACTAAAACTTGGAAGGAAAGACGTTCTGTTGATGAGCGGTATCATTACAGGACACAACCCATGGGGTCAGCATATGACCACCACTGGAATCATTGAGGACCCAATGGGCCTGTCCTGCTTGGAGGAGGCGGATAACACTGAGCATTTTCTCTGTGAGTGTCCTGCCTTTGCGTAGTCTTTAGTGCCGCGCTTATCCCGAGACTAGCACCCCTTTGAATACTTTCTAGGCATTTTACTGTTGTTCTTTTCTCGAGTGTTGGCCACCAGACTAAGACACCGTATGTCATGATAGGCCGTACCACTGCTGTATATAGCCAGTGTACTATTTTTGGGGTTAGGCCCCATTTTGCCTCCACAATTCTTTTGGATGTATAGAGTGCTGTGGCTGCTTTTTTACTCTATCATTAATCGTATGTTTCCACGAGAGCTTCCTATCCAATACTAGTCCTAGGTAGCTCGCCTCTTCTCTAATTGACACTGTGATTCCCTCAAGGCTAGGGGGTTTAGAAGAGGTATCCTGTATTTTCTGGTGAACATGATTAGTTCTGTTTTGTTGGGATTTATCCCAAGACCACTCGATGCAGCCCACCGGCTTACATCGTTCAAAGCATTTTGCCAACACTAAAAATGTGAAGAAAAATTTCTTCGCTAATGTTTAAAAGCGACGAATTATATCAAATGCCACTTCTTACTGGAGCCCATACTTTTTAATTGTCCTACTCGCGACCTTAAACTCATCAATATGTTTCATAATAGTGTGTACAAGACCAATTTTAGTGGCAATGAAGCGCTTACACGTTGTATAATGCAATCTAACCAATTTTGTAAAAATTTAGATATATTCTCTAACTAACGAGAAATTTTAAGTCAAATCTTAATCTAGAGATACACTTTTTGAATTGCAACTAATGTATGGCACCATATTGTTTACCATTTTATCTCTAGTATTACTAATCTATTTGAGTTGTGCTTTAATTGATGAATGAACGATTAAATAAATAATTTTAGATACCGATGTTCCGAATGCGAAAATGTTCGAACCAGCTTCTCCTGGTCTTTCTACGATAGATGTATCAAGTGCATGGGTACTTACGTTTATATTAGCTTCGCCCCAACGGCTTACCGGGTTCTCGATTCTCAACCCGCTAAGTTTACTGCATTAATTAGCCAAAGCCTTTCATCCTATTTCCGCAGCTTGTTTAATGTGGGTTGGCTTTGAAAAGTACGCGAAATTGTGACTTTTTGAAGGAATTAACTTTCAAAGGAAATAACTAATATGAAGCAGAAAAAAATACGCAAAGATTGCTAACAAGGAATGCAGCTCCTGACCCTATAAACCACCATGACCTAAATAAGATTTTCAATATTCAAACTACATAAATTATCACAAATTGAAAAATTGTTCCCATTCACATTTATGGAAGCTATAAAAGCAAACGTCATATCCTCTTTTTTCTCACTCGACGAAAGTAATGTGTCTAATAAATAAAGTCAATTTTTTCAGGAAATTTAGTTATGGGTATAAGAGCTGGAATGCCACATTTTAACGCAGATTGGAATATAATTTCTATTAATGAGTCATAATTGGCCCCGCATGTAAGAATAAGTTGCTTTTGCTTTTTTTTTACATTTAAATTTTAATATTAATAAGTATCTAACTCAATGCCTAAATACACTTTAGTGCGCTTCCTGGCATTTCTTATTGAAAATTTTCTAAAATTTTTTTATCAAAACTTAACAATTTTGGTGCAGAATGGAAGTAAGCCTTATTCCTATTCTAATAATCAAAATTTTAGGCGCACTATTAAAAAATAGTGTCAAAGCATTCAAATACAGTTAAATGCGACTAAAAATTCCACTTATTAATTTACCGTTAAATATTATTACTGAAAGCCCATTTTCATTACAGCTGAAATATTCAAGTTGAAAACATAAGTTATGTAGTATTAAAAAGAAAAAATGGTAATAAAAAATATTTTCGGCCACATATTTCCCTTTTTTTAATAAGTCAGTAAACAGTATAGAAATTTATTTTCTCAATTCGTGCTTCATAAATTTTGTGACCTAATTTAGTTTATTTCTTTCTAGCCAAAAACTTAAACGAAACTGAATTCTTAAAATTCGAAATTTTCAAAAATTAAAATACAAAAAAACAAACACTGACTAAACTCAGCACTTAGAAAAATCGCTTAACTAAAAAATATATACATATGCAGAAATGAGATATGAAATATTTTATTGATGTTTAAAAATTCATCATTGATAAAACCAAAATAACGGAACAATATGGCAAATTTTCATTATTTTACTTGAACTAAAATTTTCACCCAAAATTAAATCGAAAAACCAAAAACTAACTTAAATTCGAAATAAAACTTTCTGTCGCACACAAATTGACGGTTTGCTACCGCAAATAAAAAACACCCATAGCAACATTTATGTATGAAAATAAAAAAACAAAAACTCCTACCTATTTATTGTAATACTTATAGATCAAAATGAAAGAGATAAAAAATCGAATAAAATAACACCACGCAAAAGCCCCACTCACAGACAGTTGGTATGTACTGGTATGTGGACCATCACCATACACCACTACAATTACTCACACTAGCCCACAATACAAACACAACAATCCCACTATTCTAAAACATTTACGAGGAAGTTCCCACATTCACACATTTACACACAAATGCATTAACCGAACTTTATATACAAAATCGAAAATTATAGGAAACACACACTTTCTAACAAAAAAAAACACAAAAACCAAATTATAAACTGAAAACAAAAATGTTAATGCAAAACGATAAAATTGCAGGAATTTCAAATTATCTAATAAATCTATAAAAAAAATGCAAAATAAAAATCGATTTATCTATACGAAATTCATTCAAAACTGATATAAAAAAGTTCATTCAAATTAAACTACTAAGCATTAAACCAAATAATTATTTATACATACTTATCATAATATGA
The DNA here is from genome assembly GCA_037575425.1 of Anastrepha fraterculus. NCBI lineage: Eukaryota > Metazoa > Arthropoda > Insecta > Diptera > Tephritidae > Anastrepha > Anastrepha fraterculus. The sequence goes on from JAYXIM010027526.1 coordinate 8,815, forward strand.
AAGTTTATTACATTGCTAATTACACCTAAATACAATTACCAAAACGAAACAAACCATAAAAATTAAAATAGAAACTGTAGAAAACTAAGAAAAGATAACATAAACAACAAAACAGTAATAATAAAAGCTAATTTAAAGTATTAATTAAACACAAAATGAAATAAAAAAATTAAATAAAAAAAAAAACAGATTGATACTTAACGTATATTGATAAAAATATATACAATTAAGTCAATAGCAAGGACGTGAGGGTGAAAAAGACATTATAAAACCATAAACAATGAATAAACAAACAGGTGAAAAAGGTGACGTTGAATGATAAGGGCGATGAAGGTGAATTAAATAAAATGGACGAAACCAAATATTACAAAATATTTGAAAAAATAAAAAAAAAGTTTACGAGTTGCATTATTTCAAAACCAAAAACAAAAAACGGAAGGATATGGTGAGTATTAACCCTTTCGGTACGGAAGTCTATGCGCAGTAGTAGATTTCGCTTAATGCAAAAAAGGGCACCAAATAAAATTTCTTTGGTGTCGAAAGGGACGTGGAATAAGAGGCTGACTGGGGGTGGTGGTAAACCATTGTACCATTCGGGATGTTATGTGACACATATGTGTACCAACCGTCCTACAAAACATATTAGACCATATTTTTTCTTACAATAATAAAACGAAATAATTCATTTTTTTCCATGTAAATAATACACAAAATTAGTAATTTTATAAAGAATCAAGCAATTAGTGATCAAATACATAGATGGTAATTCAAAGCTATGTAATAATTTTAAATAAAATTATGTATGAAATGATGCAAAGCAAAACTTGCACAAGGGAACTTGGCACTCCTTACATATTGTTTTTGTACGTGTCTGTTTTTTTTTTTTGTTTGCTGCAACTAATACAACGCCGTCGTGTATCGCCTTCAATAGGTAGATGTTTCTGTCCTGTAACCCGACGTACTGGTCCTGGCCCTACCGACCTAGGAACAGCTATGACTTTGGAGCCTTCATCTATGAGTGTCTCTGACAAAGGTCACCAAAAACGATTTGAAAGGCATTTTCCCCCTTCTAAGTTCATTGTAAATGATCCAAGCGTTTACGGCTGCCATCATAAGAAAGCGGTAAAAAACCTTCTTCCACCATTTATCCGACTTCCGATCATATTCGTAAAGTCCACTCATTTAATCGGCTAAATCGACACCTCCCATAATTTGACGATAAAATTGAATTGCGTTTGGACATGGCACTTGGATTTTTCCCCCTGTTTTTAAAGTTTTTGTAACAAACGTCATGCCTGGTTCGTGGCAATTATTTATTACCAAAACCTCCTTCGTGTCCTGCCATTTTACGCATAAAAGACCAGATGATGTACTTTTGAATTCTGCTTCTCCTCGCTCAAGTTTCTTACTTGTAAACTCGGGAACGTTTTTTCTGTTACGCATTGTAGTACCAACGGCTGGATAAGGTAAAGTATTTAACAGATTAACTGATGTGAAAAAGCGATCGAAACACATAGCAACATCATTTTCCGCGACTGAGCTGATGAGTTTAGTTACTACTCTTTCTCCAAGGGTTCTCTTTCATCTTCCTCCTCCAACAACTTACGTCAAGGTATTTTCCACAATAAATATTGAAATCGTATGTATAACCTATTACAGCGTCATACCTAAACCTCTCTTACCCGCTTACCTCTTTCCGCCCGTTTTAGGGCGTATATTGCTTCAGTGAGCTGCGGCCCTTGAATTTTGTCATCGACTCGTCTATACTTTGGAAGCTGCTGTCTTGTCTACACTTTTGTAAAGTTTTTTTAGACATTCTCCCAAATCGTCTAGGTAATAAGTCTTAGTGCAGTCTAATGGGTTTTCCGGGCATGATAAATACATCTTAGATGTGATCAATAGGAATCGATCCCTAGAAGAAGCAATTCTTGAATAGATTTATTACCCAGAGATTTATGAAGGGACCAATAATCTTTCACGCAAGGAAGTCGATTATAGCACATAATGAACATGCATCCAACAATTACTTTTATTTCGCCAGCGTTAGTTCTAGTCCTTTTTTGTTTTTTTCATGCTGATTGCTCACTTTCTAGTATCTGTATACGCTCATTCGTGCACTGAACTATGTACATACATATAAACGGATTTCGGTATAAGTTTTTGAAAAATGGCACTTATACTTGCTGTGCGAGGTATATCTGATGAAATTTTGCAATTACGGGAAGTGCTTGAAGTTCGCTTAGGAACAAAATCTTCCGGAGACTTCCAGTCAAAATTTTCATTGTGTGGTTGGTCACAGTCTAATGTGTATTGTATCGAATTCATTTATATCCCCTATATCCTCGTATATGTTGTCATTATCTAAGTCTTCCGCACTGGAAGAGCTTGACTTATAGTTTTCGCTTGGACCAAAGTTATCAGAGCTTCCGGATAAAAAATCTTCCAAATCGCTGCAACTTTAATCTTCCTCCTCCAACAACTTACGTATATCGTCCTGGTTCATATTACTGACTAAATCCTGTGTGCACTTTTCAACTACTCTCAATAGAAAAAACTCGAATCTGAGCGTAACGGGAATGTAAAACTGTACTCTAAAGGCACGTGCGGATTGCGAAAATCTCAACAGACGGCACGGTACATTTCTAAACTCGATTGAATGTAAATTAAGCATTTTAGGGACGTTTAAACTTTGGTGGTACACATAGGTACCAGCCGTACCGAAAGGGTTAAAACCTTTTTGTTTTTTTGGGGTGGGTGAGAAGGCGACCGTCGTCAACTGCGCCGAATGGTGTAGCCCCTAAAACAATTCCTCCTCCTCTTCTCCCTTCTCTCTACCTACCGGAACTACATACCTTGCACTACTTCGGGAAGGCCCAGAACGGTGTCCATTAAATGGGCCAATACTATTCACCCACGTCTATGCTATAGACTCATCTTCTAATGTCTCACTGGCGTCATACCAGTGGTATGTGTGGCATGCTCTCAGGTTCCTCTCACATGGGCGTATATATGTTATACGCTATCGAGGTTTCTTTTGCATCTGCAGCAAAGAAGATGTTGCGTCGTGAACACATGACTCGACCGTCTGTTACTTGTCGTCAGTTCGTAGACAGTCCACCTCTTTTAACTTTTAACTGCGTTCCAACCGTCATGTGATGCGCACATGTTATTGATTAAGCTGTCTGGGCTCAGCTGTTCGCCCAAGACTAATTCAAACTTTCGGCGTTCTTCGTTGAAACGATCGCAGTAGAAAAACACGTGCTCCGCGCTTTCTATTGCATTGTTGCAGCTTAGACAGAACGAAGTGTCCTCCATGTGAAAACGATGGAGGTACTCCAAGAAACATCCGTAACCGCTCCATATTTGGGTTAAATAGTAGTATACGTCACCGTGCCTCTTGGTCACCCATTGGCTAATTTTGGGGATATAGGTTCAACGTCCGTTAACAGACGAGTCCCATCTGCTTTGCCATTTTTCTAACGAATGCAGACGTTCTGCAGCATTCGCTTCAGTTGTCGGATTTACTCCTTGTCTGTCATAAAGTTGTCCCATTTCCTGCACAAGCATATCTATTGGGAGCTTTCTAGCGATGACGCAAACCGCGTCGTCTGATACGGCCCTGTATGCGCACGCGACTCTTAGTGCATTGCGCCGGTGCACTTGAGCTACTGGTCTAACATTCGATGGCTTAGCTACTGCCCATATAGGGGCAGTACATAAGATGACTGAATCCACTTTCCAGGAGGTGCATTCTGGCGCCTTGCGGTCCGCCTATGTTTGGAAGAATTCTTGCAAGAGCATCATTACGCCAAAATACTTTATAGCCATAGAAGTGATTTCTATCCGTGCTATCAAAGGCGGCTTTGAAATCAACGAAGAGATGGTGTGTGTCGGGTGGTCTTTCGTGTATTTTCTCCAGGAATTGGCGTATTGTGAAAGATCTGCTGGACTTTTATACTTTTCTAATAAGGTGTCCACTTACCATAAGCAGACAATTTTTTCAGTCCTTTAGGTGTCCGCTTAAGAGAGAGTTCAAGGTCATATGGGCATGTATTATATTAGGTGCGCAACTAAGTTCCCGCTGTTTGTCAATAGATGTCGCCAGCAGTGTGTGCTAGTCGATTCTAACATAACCTAAACGTCATAACGTCATTCGAAAAAAAAACGGCGGCTCAGATACAAACATTTATGGAGATGCTGCTTTAAGTGAAACAACGTGCCGAGATTGTTTCCGTTGCTTCAAAGACGGTGATTCTAATGTTGGCAACCGTCCGCGTGAGCATAGCCAAAAACCTTCGAAGACGCTGAATTGGAGGCATTGCTCAATGAGGATCCGTGTTAAACGCAAGCAGAGCTTGCTTGAGTATTAGAAGTTACCCGCCAATCTATCTCCAAGCGTTTGCATGTTTTGGGAATGATTCAGACACAGGGGATTTTGGTTCCTTATGAGTTAAATCCAAGGGATGTTGAACGTCGTTTTTTCGCCTGTGAACAACTGCTCCAAAGAAAAGAAAGTCATGGGGACTGCCCGGTCATGCTTCTACGTCGTCTCCTCGGCCGAATATTCACGCTGCGAAGGTTATGCTATGTATTTGGTGGGACCAAGTTGGTGTTATTTATTATGAACTCTTCAAATCAAGCGAAACCATCACTGGAGATCGGTATCGACTTCAATTGATGCGATTGAGCCGAGCACTGCGCGAGAAGCAGCCGCAATACGCGGAGATTCATGAAAAGTGATTTTACAGCATGACAACGCTCGGCATTACATTCCCAAGCCCGTTATAAAACTACCTGGAAACACTGAAATGAGAAATCCTACCTCACCCGCCATATTCTCCAGATATTGCGCCGGTTTATCACCAGTTCCGACCGATGGCACATGGTCTAGCTGACCAGCAGTTCCATTCATATGAAGACATGAAAAAATGGCTTGACCCGTGGATAGCCTCAAAAGATGAACAGTTTTACCGTGAAGGGTATACGAGATCTACCAGAAAAATGGGAAAAAGTAGTAGCCAGCGATGGGCAATACTTTCAATGATTCACTTGTAACCACTTTTTCAGAATAAAATTGTATTTTCATCAAAAAAACAGCGAGAACTTAGTTGCGCACCTAATAGTATTTTCCTATTAACATTTTAAAAATAAATAAACGATTTTTTATTTTAATTTAAATTATTTATCATAATTTTATTAAGATTTCTTTTACTTTTTCTTTTATTCTTACCAAACCTAGGGTTCAATATTGGTTTTGTTTTTGTTAAGTATTCTAACTGTGCTCGAGCACTTATAATAAAACTTATAAATAAATAATCAGCTATAAATTGGACTAAGTTTTTACAATTCCAAAAGTGACTACTTATATTATTTTTGGCAAAAGACTAAACTAAAGCAAGCCTTACATGACTAATAGTAACTAACTTCTCTTCGAGAGCTTAAGTACTGAGTATAGTTCTTATAAAAAACAGCAAAATAATTACTTAACATACATAAATATAAATAAAATATTTTATGGCAGAGATTTGGGTTAGGTGGCATTTGAAAAAAGCTAATTTATTTAACAACAGATAATGTTTGCGATTTTATGAAAAGCGAAAGAGTTATTGAAGCTGCATTAATGGACCTTAAAATTCTACATATACTGGCATGCATTTTGAATGGGTTTTCGATTAATGCGAGACAAGTGAGACATACAGGCTAAATAACTAGTGCGATAATACAGTGATGCACTCTACTAGTGGTGCGAGCGACTAAATTTCGAGTGATGTGGAACTACCGACAGCCACACGACTCGACAACCATATTCGGAAAGGTTTTCTGCGTCGCTGTATTATTACTATCCATAAAGACGAGCTGCAGCGAAGAATACTGTTTGGCGGTGCAACAAGGTATCAGTTCGAGCGGCTTGCTGCCACGGTTACGACGCGACAAGGCAACTTTCTGCAAGAAAAAACAATATTGGGCATGAGCTCATGTCATTTAAACACTTATATGTGCATACACTTTGTGAAACAGTATTCAGAACAGTGAAAATATGTTATATGTGTGTAATAACATACCTGCAAGAAAGCACTATGATGCGTCGCCGATTGTGTAACACTGGCTACACTTCCGCAAGAGCCACGACAGAAGTAGGCGTCATAGCCGCGCGGTTGTATGATCCAATCACCCCAACCGATTTCATCGAATGAGATATATAGCTTCTCGCGGCAACATTCCGTCACACCGTCGGTACAATTGATGCCGCGCTTCTGCCGCGATGCGCGACGACGATTCTGAGTGTCGACCATAATGAATGGACGATAATCCTTATTCATGGAAATCATTTTCTCCATTGTAGCCATATCGCAAGTGCGACACGATATGTGTATAAGATGGCTGAGATCGTGATTGCCAAACCAACGTTTTATCGGCCATTCGATATCGATCTTCATCCATTCGTCTGCAATAAAAATAGAGAACAAATGTTTTTCAGAATTTAACGAGAATGTGTATAATAAATTTTAATAGAGAATAAAATTGTCAGATTATTTAATATTACATATTGCTATACATAACATAACACATACATATGTAAAAGTTCAACGTAATCTAATATCATAAAATGCTTTAATAAAATTGGGAAAATTTTACAAAAAATGTAGCATAAGAAGCCTCTTCTATGCAAACTCACGAGCCACGCAACTGATTAAAAAAATCTATTAATAACGATGAAATAATTTTCTAACATTTTTACGAATTGATAATGGGTTCGAGCGGCCAGCTTTAATCATGCTTTGACCTATGTATATATGTATGTACAAGTATGCACACAATGTTTAATAGCATAGTCTTTATGAAAAATCTATGTGTTGTAAATTAATATATACACTTAGTAAAAGCTCAAATCTCTCCGAATTCTAATTACTTTGTTCAAAATTTCATGTTCACTTTTCGATAATCAGAAAGCGTTTCTAAGCCTGCCTTAGATTACACTTTATGAGTAATGTAAAATTGGAGAAATTTTCTATGAACATCGCACGAATAGAAGCTCACAAGTTGCTAATGAAAGCGCTTGTGAAATAGAAGAGCTTAAATTATGTTGTACAGTCGCAAAATGGGTTTCATTCGAAACGTTTCCTTGTGGCGGGCACAGACGTGCTAGGGGCTTGCGCTTGACTATCAGGGGGCGAGCGTGACTGGCAAAAGCTTTTTCTATCATTCAAATAATCAGCAAATTTGCAAGTTCAAAACCTTGGTCAAAGAATTTTATAGTTGATGCTCGCTTAGCTGGGGCTTTCTAAATTCAATGGCGCCCACTGTTTTATCAAATTGGCTCCAGTTTGGGAAATAAATAAGCTAGGGAACTTAAACTAGCCACGAATGCATAAATTATTATAAAGGGTGGTTAAATTTCAAGGTCCGATGCTGAATGTGAACCACACTTAAACTTCAAGTTTTTTTCTGAATTTCATTTGATACTTTTCAATTTCAGACTAACTGAATTTGAAACATGGAAAGATACACAATCGAGCAACGCGTTAAAGTTATTCAGGCTTATTATGAAAACGGGCAACAGTGAATGACCAATTTTCGAAGAAAATCATCTTCAGTGATGAGGCACATTTTCACCTCAGTGGATTCGTCAATAAGCAAAATTGCCGCATTTGGGCGAATGATAATCCAAGAGTGATTGCCGAAAAACCAATGCACCCACAAAGAGTGACTGTTTGGTGCAGTTTATGGGCCGGCGGCATCATTAGGATGTTTTTTCCAAAATGAGGCCGGTCAGGCAGTTACTGTGAATAGTGTTCGCTATCATGAGATGATAACGAACTTTTTATGGCCCGAATTGGAAGATATGGATGTCACACAGCTAACGAAACAATGGGTCTTTAGCGCGAAAAATTTGATGACCGAATAATCTCACGTCGCGGCGAGGTCAATGGCCGCCAAGATCATGTGATTTGGCACCGTTGGACTTCTTTCTTTGGAGTTATTTGAAAGAAAAGGTGTACGTCGACAAGCCAGCAATAATTCAAGAGCTAAAGGTAAGAACTTGTATGTGGACACATATTTTTATATATTTTAGTTTTGATGAAGGGTCTTTCAAAAGTGACATCTAGATGTCAGTAAGGTCCTAGGCGGTCCATTTTTTTATGTCATCTTTGACATTTCTCAGGTATCCAGCTGTACAATTTTATCTGACAGACTCCGCGTTTATTATAAAAAATGTTCGGTCTTTAAGAACAACATAGCGCAAAGTTCGGGAATTTTTTTAGTGAAAACTATCGTCCGAATGGCTCGACTGGTGAAAAAATTTTAAGAAACTGTTTCTGCCGAGGATTGAAAAGGGGCTGCCAGACCAAAAACTGCACGTTTTATTGAAGACATTGTTGCTGTAGCGCGAAGTGTTGCTGTGTCTCGACATTCTCAACAAGTAGGCATTCGTGAATCGACTGTTTTGCAAATTTTAGCTGTAGTCCACGTCTACTTAAATGTCATTTGACGTCTATTTAAATGTAATTTGACATTTTTCACATATAACTGTTAAGATCCGTATTTTGAACAAACATAGTGAAACCTGAAAGAATCTAAATGTTCACATGTTTTATTTTAAAACAATATCTAGGCGCATCTTTTGAAAGACCCTTTGTAAAAGTTCGTAGTATTTTTGGTAATCATGAATTACTATGTGCTGTCATCTTTTTAATTTACTTGCTTTCTTCAGAAAAGACTTACATACATATGAATATATAAGTACACATTTAAAAATGCAATTTGTTATTGCTTCGTATTTTTTTCTCATTTCTTTTGTCATATTGATAATACTATTTCAAGAAAATATCACTTTTTATTAAAAGGAAGTAACAATAAGTGAAATTCAAGCTCATCAGATTTAATTTTTCAAAACAAATGGCCTGGTAATTTAGTGAGTAGTGGATTTTCGGGTAAAATAACAATACTGAATAAAAACGATTTTTTTTTTTAATTTATTTTTTTATTATATACATTGTGAATTATGCATGCTTTAGCAATGTCAAGTACAAATAATAACAAAAAAAAACACAGCCCGTTCACTTAGTTATGATGTCTAAATCGGGTGCGGTCTGTCAGCCTTAAGACGGGTGATCAGATTGGAGGTACTGTTTCCAATAGAACCACGCATGACTACAGACAAAATAAATACATTTTATTTTCAGTATTCATTGGCATTTCATCATGGAAAGACTTACGTCTCAACAGCGTTTACAAATCGTACAATTGTTTTACGAAAGTCGAAGCTCTGCGGCCTTTCGGCTGGAGAAATCATAGCCGCATATTTATTCAAAGACGAGGCTGGTGCCAATGTAACAGGGAATAGCGAACGCTATCGCGCCACTGCAAATGACTGTCTTCAGGCATTGAAAGCAAACATTACCGAAGTTGTTCACGATATACCGACCAAAGTCCTCCAGCCAATCATGCAAAAGGTGTGTTTACGTATGGCCGAATTACGGCGCAATTGTGACCAACATTTGAGAGGGATTATTTAAAAAAAAATTCATGCATGATTTTATACAAAAATAATAAAGATTGCACAATAAATATCCAATACCTATAAATTGAGCACCCTTCTCTCAATTGATTTCAAAAACAGAGTGGCGCTTTTAATATTCAATACAAAAAATCCCATTCTTTTTCCAGATGAAATACATGACAATCAAAGGCATCTAAATTTAAAACTACAGACTAAAAAACGAATAGGATTTGCTCTGTTTGCATAGTTGCGTCAACTAAAGGATGAGCATCAGTAGACAACTTCGTCCTCTTCCTATCTGGCCCGATCGCGAAATCCGTTGCCGAAAAGTGATACAGATAATTTATTGATGCATGCTAGTATACAACCCATTGAAAAATGCCGAAAATTAATAAATAATTTATATTTCTTTTCCTAATTATACTTCTAAGTGCTCTGCCAATTCTTATTAATTTCGTTGCAAAAAAAACAGCGAATTTAGATCAACCCTTTCAGAACCGACGTACCTCGCGGGCAATTTCACTTATTTAGAGTTGTATTTATGTATAAAAACAGCTCAGTCTAATAATTAATATTTAAAAACTAACAATGAAATGCAAAAAGACGAAATGTGTTTAACTGTAAAAAGTATTTGTCATTCGGATTCAATACAAGTAGTGGAGAAAATTAATTTTTTTACTGCAAAGCATTTTTTTATTAAATAATTCTTCAATGCTTCATTTTCACGTGAAAGTAATATAGAAAAGAACTTGAAATAAGTTTGTGTTAGATGTATTTTCAACAATGTTTTTGTTTTTGTTTGGAAAGTGGCTTGTGAGAATTTTGAAAAAAATTACTTTGTCACATAAACAAAGATTAAGACCTTTCGAGGCGTCTGACAACGCGTGACAATAAATCTGTTCAACTAATCTCATTGTATGTGGACTATCAAGAACGTGGGACATGTGCTCTTTGGACCTTTTGCAGTCTCTTGGAAAGAAATGACATATACCTATATTTTTTTTATTAATGCCTGCATGCATCTGTGGTAAAATGAAGCATCACACACTGTCGCAGTGAAACGAGAAGCAGACGCCTCTAACAAAATTTCAATTGGAGACCGCTAATGCATTGTTGCAATCAAGCTGGTCAACTTTGTCTATGGCGTAAAGAAAAGCATACAATTATATAGGAAATTAACTACCGGCTTCTGCTTCCTGAACCCGAATTATAAGTTTTTCCAGTGTAGGTTCATAGCAGCTTCAAACGCTGCATAACAGTTTTATCCGATCGGAGTGCTGGGTTGCTTTTAAAAGTGTACTTTGTAGATCCTCTAAGCTAGAAAACAAATGTTTTTCTATCCTTTCACACTGAGAAAAAATTATTTAAACAATTAATAAATGTGTACTATTTCGCTACTATGATTGCTCAGCCGAAATCCGATCCGCCTCTAATTCTGATAAAAATTATTATTACGTTTCTTCAATTACTGTGGTGCCTAAATTCTTCCTCAGAGGTATTCAATGAACAGAGAATACTTTTTAAGCGGCACAAGGTTTTGAGTCAAAATACTTACACGAAAACGAGCGTGATCAAAGTCATTTCCAGTGTTCTTAGGATACGGAAAATAAAGTGAATTCAAGGGTACTCGGCATAGAACACCAAATGATAGAAAAAAGTAATTCTAATAGCGGTCACCCTTCGGCAGGCAATGGCAAACCTCCGCGGGTAATTCTGCCATGGAAAAAACATCCTCATGAAAAACCGTCTACCATTCGGAGGCGGCCCTCTCTTCGTGGAAAAACATCAAAACGTACCCCACAAATTGAAGGAAGAGCTTGGCCAAATACCCAATAAATAGTTTAAGCGCCAATTATATAAATGGGAATTCATTCAATTGTATTCGGAAATATTGATTTTATACATATGAATATATATTCTACACATTCTAGTCATTTAATACCTTTCTATGTATTTAATTATATTCGGCTTACCTTGTACATCGATGGACTGTATAGCAATCGTTTTCACGATGGGTAAATATTTCGGATCTGTATTCTGCTGCACCTCTGATACGATAATAGTCTGTGGACCTATTCTTGTACTGTTAGTTCTGTGTGAACGTTTAGTTCTGCTTTTGAAGAGCCAAAGTACAGCGGTGTTGACATCAAAACCATCGGCATCAGCATCGTCAATTTTGAAGGAGAAACACATGGACGAATTAGTGCCCAAGCGTTGGCATTCCCGTTTTTCTGAAAGCAAAAAGGGCATCATATGTATATTTGTTTTCTATTTACTGCTGTACATAAAATTTATATTTATGAGAGTATGTAGGTATATTAAAGTTGAAATTTTTTAAGCATACTTTTTTCAGTAAATCTCTATGTGAATAAAAATTACTAGAAACACCTACCTCTTTGAAGAAAAATGAATTTTTTTTTCGTTCGCGCATAGTAGTCATCGAGATCTTTGTTTTTTGCACCATCATCTTCCTCCTCGTCGATAGTTGTACCCTCATAGATGGGTTTGGGCAAGCCCACCGCAGAAACATTGGGTCGCTCTTTCAGACGCAATTTCTCCAAAATCTGCTGTTTCACATACTCTATACGTAGCTGTGTCAGCTCTTCTTCACTAATATGTTCTACCCGCCGACTGCTTTCGCATTTCGGACAACCAGACTTCGCTGTGCGGTGTTCATCGTGTGCTGTCGCTAAGTTTTGCTCACTATCTGCCGTTTCGAGCGAATTGCTGTGAGCCTCTGGCGCAGGCGGCACAAAGCCGTCAATTTCATCCGATTCAGCAAGTGCTTGTGTGAGTGGTAGCTTCACATCAGCAGTATGCTGCACCTCATCGCTGTAATCACGCGGCGCATCACTGAACATAATGTCTTCGGTGCCGCCCAAATGTTGCCAAATGCGTGGCAGACGCATGTTTAACGATGTCGTGGACTCCTGCTCCACTTGCTCCACCGATTGTAACTCAGCCGACGCCTCATCTTCACCTTCTATACTTTCTGCTATGCGATGGTATTCCTCTTGGTGGTGCCGCAGATGCTCCTGCTGGTGAGCCATATGGCGTTGTATGTGTATGTAGCGACGTAGAGCCGCTGCGGCTTCCTCTTGTTCCTCGCGCGTTTCATCGCTATTTCTATTATGCCAGGATGATTGTCGTATTCGACGCACTTTGGCGTTTCGCGGTCGATTATGTTTCACGCAATTTGAGCGTTTTTGGAACTGTTGAGGTGATTGTATATGGAATAGGTGACGATTTTGTTTATAAAGTGGAGGCACATAGTGTGCAACAGGTTGCAGGCTGTCAGTGCTGCTTGGCGTTTGCGTGTCACTGTGATGGCGGCCGTAGATGAAGCTGTGATCGAGCGCAACGAATGCGATCAATATGAAGGAGAGTAAGTATTTGCTCATTGCTGCTGGGTTGTATTGCTTGCTTTGAGTATTATTTGGAGAAAAAATAATTTATTTTTATAATTTGTTTTTTTTTTTTTTACAGGAAACTTTTCTAACTGAATTGTTTTAAGATTTTCACACATTTACTATCTCTTCGGTAAAATTAAAAATCCCAATTTAGTCCGTTTTTGTTTGAAAAACATAGAATAAATTTTAACTTCACTTCTTATTCAAGGGCTTTGTGAATTTATTTTTCCTTTCAGTTTATATTCATTTGAATTTTTTAGATTTGTAAACGCACTAAACGATTTTTGCTTTCGTGTAGACAAAATATTATTGATGCCGACTAAAAAGAAAAGAAAAATTAAACAAAAATTTTAATTTTCAGTAATGAACAAATTAAGTACGTATTAATTAAATAATTAAATACTATTTTTCTTATAGAAATTAATTAAAAATTATAAATGAAATAAAAATTTACAACTAAGCATTCATTTATGTAGGTAGGTAGGTAGGTATATTGGTTGTCGTTTGACACACCTAGGCCTGCTGTAGGCCCATTGGGATATCACCGGGGCTGCCCCCTCTCCTCACTCTACATTGTCCTCATTGAACCAACCTGACTAACAAGACTTGTTATTTTTATATTGGCTACTTCTGCCAAGTTATTCAGGTAGCTTTTTCCTAAAATATTGAACCTTCTTCTATCCAGAGCCATGTGCTTCATTTATGTAAAATGTATGAAAATTTATAAAAACCATAAGTGTTTTTAAATTTTACAGAAGCATCTTTACAAATGTCATTACAGTTTTTAAGAATTTACACAGCCACCGTAGCGAAGTGGATTGGTTCGTGGCTACCATTCGATAGTGGCAGGGTTCGAAGCTCCGGACATGAAACACCAATTGACAGAAAAAGTGTTTTATAAAACCAGGCGCTGCTAGGCAAAAAATGGCAAACCTCCGAGTCTATTGTTGCCATGAAAAAAGCTGCACAAAAAAGAACCATTTGCTGTTTGGAGGCGGTATAAAACTGTCGGTCCCGTCATTTGCAAAACAAAATCAAGAGACACACCACAAATTGTAAGGGGAGCTCAGTCAAACACCCAGTAATGGATGTAGATGCCAAAAATAAATCTGCAAGGTGACGCAAAATAATCACCCTGCCTAAGATTTATAATTTCTGTAAATAGCGCCGCACATCAATCTTATTTGGCACTTGTAAACAACCGTATGCAAAAGTAATAATCAAAATAAGGATTTCCACCACTCAAAACCTTTTTTTATTAAGTAAAATAGTTATTCAAAAACCAGATTTTATGAATGTTTTTTGCACCACCTTGTATATGCATATATAAGAAAGATTTCTGGATCTTTGCACGTTGGCAACAGCAAGTATCGGAGGATATGGAAGAATGAGCTGTTAGAGCTTTACGACGATATGTCTATATCAGCGAATAGATTTCTGGCGGCTCCGTGTCGCCTAAAAGGATACAATCGCTCCGGCTCTGAAATTACCGGAAGGCCTCTACTACGTTGGAAAGATGAGGTGGAAAGGACTTGGCTTCACTTGGTGTGTCCAACTGGTGTCGGTTTGCACGTAGAAGAAACAACTGGCACGCTTTGTTAAACTCGGCCAAAATGGCTTAAGCGGTTAAAGTGCCAATCACGAAAAACAACAAGATTTTAAAAGCTCATCTGCTCTTTCCATATAATATCAGGAAAATTATTCATTGCCTCTTCAACAGCCCTTTACTTGCAAGTTTTTTTCCACTGGGCACCTCCAGTCTACTCGAGAGGAATCACATTGAAATATGCCAGCAGTAGGGTGTTTAATTCGAGCTGTGGAAACGCTGAGTAGCGCACAAAACTGAATTTGTTCTTCTGTGTGGGAAATATCCCGAAATGTATTGGCTTACACCTTCTGCTATTAGTCACGAAACGGAACCCGATATGTTCTCGACTTCGGTCACCTTATGCCATATCTAATAGTCAATACAGTCATATAACCTTGTCGACCCTCAAACCTAAACCATTAAATTTAAGAGTTCACAACTAATTTGGACGGCACTAAATTATCACCAGTTATAACAGACCAAAATTAGATTGCATTGAACGATATAATTTATGAATGATGTTCACTTTTATAAGATTGAGTTTGGATCTAATAATAGGACCGGCAAACAAAAACGAAACCGTGATAAGGTTCACTCGCTTCCTAGCCCAGCGGATAAGATCGTTCGGGCGCGTTAAGAGAATGCTCAGAATGCGAGAAAGGCGAAGAGCGCTTGAATTGTGCCCGGTTGGAGAACGAGAAGAGGATACCCGAGAAACAGATGGCTCAAAGATGAGGAAGCAGACCTTAAGAAACTGAATGATGAATATGGCTTTGAAGAGTGAGAGCTGGCAGGTGGTAGTGAACGAAGCAATGGCTGAGCAAGTACTGTTATGCTAAGTAGAAGAAGAACTGCACCGGTATGCTAAGTTATTGAACACCAACTAAAAATGCATAGGAAAGAAGCACTAGTTTCCAATTAGCGTAAATGGGATGTATGGCACTTCACCCTAAATTCGCAAGAAACTCTTCACATTCAGCCACAGGCACATTTAAAGGTAGTCATAGTAAATTTTTAACTTAAAACTTGTTTTATCGTTAGAAATGTCTCATGTCATTTTGTTCAAGTGGAAGTTTTACACTTATACGAAAAATATGTTAAGGCTGGTGTTGATAACAATTCAGTATCGTTTGGGTTTTTCGTTTTTTTATCATAATCACTACTTTTATTATTTTAACTATTTTTTGGGTCTTTCCAGTCATAAGCTATCTAGCTGTCGCTTTCTTCCTCCACAGGAATTTTACCACATTTCTAATCACCTCATTTATTTTTTTTTATTACTTTTGTAGCATCTCTGCACTTTCGTATAAATAGGGGTATTTTAGTTTGATTGAAATGTATGGAAACGCTATCACGAAACCAACTAATGCGCATTTAGTAAATTTCAGAGGCGCATTACTTTTTCGGTAAAATGTAGATCGAACACGCGATTAAAACACAATCAAAAACTCTCGGGGCACAATTTTCGCACTACTTCAGAGGCGCACGTGTGCATGGGAATGGAAGTAGAAAAAAACATTTTTTTTTGCCTGATGTTGTTTAATTTATTTGCGTATATTTTATTTAGCCTGATATTTATTTTGAATGCATTTACAAATGTTTATATTTTTTCAACAAATTTATAGAACACACACTATTTATAGAATTTTTTTTATTTATTTATTTTATTTGTTTTTCTTAATACCTTTGCCAACTTTTATTTCCTTATTACAAGGCAGAGTAATTCTCTTATTCTTCTTTTATTTATTACAAGAATATCTTGGCGCCCTAAAAAAATTGTTGATTTTTTCTTTGAGATTAGCAGCCCTTCAAATTACATCCAATTCATAGTTTATATCTTTTGCGACAGAGACCGCGACACGCGTCTTGACAACTTGCGACACATTTGATGAATGAAGTGACAGACTACCGAACGCACAGGTTTTATTAATAGACTCCGGAACGCTTTCGTAGCAGCAGCAGTGGTGTCACTAAAATTACCAAACCACTACTATGCTTACAATCACAAAATCAGACGTCCCCTCCCCCATCTGCCCTTTGCGATCACTCCAGCAGCGACAACTACTCGACGCCGCTACCCGTGATAGCAATTCAACTAAAAATCGTATTCATATACAATACATTACACTTACATACATGCACACATACGTATGCCTACATATATTTACAACTATACTTACATACATACACATACTTATGTAGTATATAGAAGCTTGTTTTATGCAGGCCGTGAGCGATTACCTTTCGTCATGAAATTACTAATGAAATTGCATCAGCTTGAAAAGCGCGCTGAGCGTGAGCGGCTTGGCCCCAAAGATTCGTATGGTTGGTTACCAATCACAGCTACAGAATGCATTGTAATTTAGAGGCATACTCGAAGGCACTGCATAGCCATCGGGCAGGCATATAGAAGAGATAGTCAAACATTCAAGCACATTTATGCATATAAGTACATATTATATTTGTGTATATGTATGTATGTACGTACGTACATAAGTTGCTATAGCTAAGTGTATGTAAAAATATGTCTGCACATTGAAACAAATCGAATATCGATCGTCAGCCAGACGATCGTGAAACGTTTGAGTCTCAAGCCAACCAACTCGTTGAATGGATCACATTTCCACGCGTCATTGCAGTAGCAAAAAAGCAAAAAAAGAATACAATGTAAAACAAAATCTATGCAGACGTAGGCAAAATTACATACCCCACAGAAACAAAAACAAGAAAGTGAACGCTTTAATTATATCGCCTGAAAGAATTTGCAATTCGTGGCGCTAATTTTGTCATTCACGTTTTTGTGTTATTTTTACCGCCCCAATGCAGCTGTTGCACCCAAGAATTTCCACTGCGCTCGCGTACTTTGCCAAAATTTCGCCAAAATTTAGCAAATTAATTTTCAAACAAGCGTTTTCAAGATCAGTATGACAATAAAATGAACTCACGCAAAAATGAAAGCGATTTTGGTTTTTGTTTTCTTTTCAGATATTAAAATACAATGACAACAACAATGACGATTACTAATTGAGCAATTACTTAGATTAGTGAACTCACGTAGATCACGTCTTGACACTGTTATCATTTGTATCAAATCCGTGTAGCTGGCACGCGGCTACTACGTAAGTAGGTATGCATGTAACTGTGAATATTATCAATGATTTCAAGTGGCAAGCCGATTAGAGTGATGAACTTGTAAAGATCGGCATTGAAAAAATACATAGAAATTTCATCAGCTGGGAAAAAATGCTCACTTTGCACTTACAACTACTGCCCGTGTGGCTTTGATTAGGAATGGAATTTTTAAGCATCTCGCTTTCGTAGGAATACTCGTAATGAGCTTGAGTTTGAACTTTTATATTGATATGCTTTGCTGAGCTATATGAAACCAGTTAATTAGTAGATTTTAATCGCAAATTCTTACACATTCATATGTACATGTAGGCGCCAATTATATACGTTATATAAAGGGTCTTCCGAAAGGCGCGCCAAGATGTTGTTTTAAAATAAAAATGTAAAAATTTAAGATTCTTCCAGGTTTCACCATTTTTGTTCAAAATACTGCTCTTAACAATTATAACTGAAAAATTACATAATTTATGTGTCTACCCTGCAAATTAGCCTCGCTTGGTTTTCATTCTATTTTCTTTCAATGGTTGAAATCTTATTTATCCGACAAACAATGTATGGTTATGATTTAGGGCGAATGTGCGGAATCTTTCATTGCATCTTCAGGGGTGCCACAAGGCAGTATTTGAGGTCCCCTACTCTTCGTTCTGTTACTGTTAAGGGGGAACGCCACTGTGGAGGGTCAAAAATAGTCGATTTTTGAGTTTTTTTGTAAGTAGGAATGATTATTCGAGGATCGGACAAAAGGCAATTTATTATGTATATATTAAACTATGTTGATGTAAATTTTTATTTAAAAATATTGAAAATTGACAAATTTATGTAAATAAACGCAACGAGTTAAAAAAATGACGTCATCTGGTGGCAACGATACAGCAATGAATAATCATCTGAAATCAAAAAACCGAAAATTTTATTAATCTACACAATACTGGCTATCGTTGTACTCAGCCGTGATTGTTTTTTTTTTTTTGTTTTTGACAAAATGGTGGTGATTTGAATTTCGATGTGTGTTTTTCACCATTTTTTTGATTTTCAAAACGCCCAAAAAAATAGTTATTTTCAAAATTTTGAAAATCGGCTACGTACAACGATAGCCAATGCGATAAAGAAAATTTTTAAAAAAAGAAAATTAAAATCGGTTCATTAGTCTTCGAGAAATCGTTGCCACCGTATCAAAAAAAGTCGTTTCGAGAAAAACGCGTTTGAAATAAAGATCGTATCGTAAGCGCTGCGAAGCCGAACCGACGGGCGCCCACTTAAGTGCACATAGAATCGGGAATAAAGCGAATTTCGCTTAAGATTTATTTTTTATTTTGTTTTTTATTTATGCAAAAAATAATCGGTTTTTTTGAATTTTCACAGTGGCGTTTCTCCTTAAGGGGGGATTCTACTGTAAAAATCAAATTTTCATGGATTTTGTTTTCATACTTGTATTAATTTAATTAGTAAAAACAAGTTTAGGGTTACATAAACACAGGTCTTGAGTGTACAAAAAAATTTTTTAAATTTATTTTCATTTCAAAATGGCAGCTGTACAGCCGCTCCCCCGAAACGCCTTTTGAAATCTGCCCACACTGTCGCGCATTTAAAAAAAATCTGAAATGAAAAACACCAAATTTTTTTTATTATAGTTAGTTAGTTGTTAAGCCTATTACTTGCAAAAAAAAAAATTTTTTGTAAAATTTTTGAAGTTTTTTAAAAAATCGACATTTTATTGTTGTCATTTTGTTATTAAAAAAGGGGTTATAAATAATAAATTTTTTCCCACCATAGCTTTAAAAACTAGTAAATATTGTTAAAAATGTACTATCAAAGTTTGAGCTTGATATGTTAATTTTTCACGGAGCTGTGATGTGGGCAATTTTGAAAACGTGGTTTCGAGAAAAAGACGCTTAAACAATTTTTCATACTTACAGCTTAATCAGCTATTCCTGCCCCATATAACATTTCGTCTGCTCTTAATATTTCATTATCCTCTTCAAGAAGAGCCTCTGTACGAGAATCTATAGATATTCTGACATGGGTAACCAAGTAGAAGGTTGGAGTAGGGAACGTCTTATCTCTTGATCAAGCGCATATGACCGTAAACCGCTCGAGCGCTCAGTTTATACCTGCTTTGCTAAAACTTTTATAACTTGAAAACTATTCAAGATTTCTTTTTAAGATTTTCATGGAACATTCTGGAGTTGTTTCTGAGTATGGTTTCAACAAAAAGTAAAAAATCGGTTTTTTTGAATTTTCACAGTGGCGTTTCTCCTTAATGATGTTACATAGTACCTGTTTTTTTTTTGCCAATTTTCTTCTATATGGAATTGGACACTGACGCGCTCATTTGCTGGTGCAGTAACTCTGGTATCTCTCAAAATATCAAGACATGTTTTCATTTCACTTTCACCAAAACCCTAAATGTTTTTGAATCATTTTATAGCATTGCTAATACTTTGCTTCAATCTGTTCATGAACTCAAAGATGCAGGTTTAAACTTTGTTACCCATTTTTCATTCAATAGTCCCATTAACTTTGTTGTATCCACCTCTTACTTAACCTTAGGTTTTATACGGCGTTATAGCTCGGAGTTCTCGGACGTTTACACTTTCAAATTGCTTTTTACTTCCTTTGTTCGCCAACAAATAGCAATTGAGGGAATAGATTTTGCCCGGAAGGTGTTCCTTAAATATGCTATCAGATCGAGAAAACTCTCAAATCCTATGCCTTCCTACAATTTCCGTTTGATTTTAATTAACTTAAAGTTTCTAGAGAGCAGGAGGTGTATACTCTTACTACTTTTTATTTTTAGTGTAATTAAAAGAGATAATTCATTGTTAATCTTCCTTACGGAGCATTCACGTTCATACCCCTACTAGACCTCTACGCAACACTAAACCATTTCATCTTAGATTACTTAACATGAACACTAAAATAATTCAATGAGATCTCGAGTTCTATGCAGCCTGACTTTTGAATAAATTTTATGAATTTCTAAGCTCTTTTTTTTAAATTTATTTATTTAACTTTCTGTAGGGACTTATGTAATTTCATATTAGCTCTAAGTGTGTAGTCTGTAAAAAACGTCTACAGGCAGTCATATGAGAATTAAAATTATTAACGAATCGCTCACACATTATTGCATTGAGTTCAGCAATCTGGATCCGAATGTTGTGTTTTAGCACTGGAACCATTGTTGGCCTATTCACATATACTTTATTTTTCAAAAAACTGCAGAAAATGTAGTCTAGTGGAGTTAGAGCTCCCATGATCTGGGCGCCCGGTTTATGTCTTCATTACGTGAAATTAATCAACCAGAAAGTTAAATCACAATACCTGTAATGAATTTTTTTCCTTGTGGTTTGACTTGTGGATCTATCCTTTTCAAAGTAAAGATCGTTTATGTCCATACCTTCAGTAACAGCCTATTCATTTTCATCTTCGAAGAAAAACGCGCCAATTATTCCGCCAAAGCAATGCATTTTAGTGGATGTAGTAATTTTTCTGCAACTACGCTTGGGTTTCTTCTCCCCAAATGCGACAAATTTATTCGTTGACAGATCCGTCCAGTGTGATGTGAGCTTCGTCGCTAGAAATGATCTTGCGTGAAAAACCAACATCACGTTTAAAGAACAAATTCACGAAATCTCTGCGTTGATAATGACCAGTTGGCTTCAATTCTTGTGTTAATTGAATTTTTGTAAAGAGACAAAAGCAATCCTTATTTAAAATCCGCCAACAAAGTCGATTCATGAATGTCTAATTCTTCAGAACGTCGAGATATCGATGTTGAAGGTTATTCCGCAACACTTTGCGTTACAGCAACAATTTTCCAGCTTTTGGTTTGCCAGCCCTTTACCTATACGCTTCCATCCTCGACAGAATCAGTTTCTTGAAATTTTTTCACCAACCTTCCAATTATCGACTCATTCGAACGAAAAGAAATGCACCAAAAAAATCTCGAACTTTGCGATATGTTGTTCTTAAAGATTGACCGGTTTCATAATAAGTTTCAATAAAACACTTTGCTATATCATCCATGGTTCAGTATCTATGGTTAAAATTCTAGACCTGTACAAATGTCAAAGATGAATTAAAAAAAGGTACCGTCTAGGAATTATTCCTTACTGACATCTAGGCGTCACTTTTGTAACACCCGTTATATATGTATATATAGTTCCTATGCATGCGTACATTCAATTAGATAGAAACTATGCATATACACATCTATGTAGGAACTACACATACATACATGCACATATAAGTACGTACAAAAGTATTAATCTGACTATTTTCTGAATGAGGCGCCTGGAGCGTTAAAGGGAGAATGAATGACCTTCACATTGGGGGTATCGGTTCTTCTAAAATTTATTACATTGATGTGAATGACTTGTGACAATAAAGCTTTATTGGTATTTCTACATACAATAATTACATCAATGAAAATCAGTACCGTGAATAGAGCCAATCAAATGAATTGAGCCAATCAAATCAGTAAGGACCTTTGACATTTTAAAGTAGCTAACCGCGAAACTTGCACATCTGAGTACAATCAGCAATATTACCAGCTACACCGATATTAGGAAAGATGCAATAAAAAAATATGTAATCTCTCTCTTGGAAAATAAAGGAATGTTGAAAAAATCAGCCGCGGTTGTTTAAAGTATCGTCCATGACGACGAATCTTGGATCCATGCATATGAGCCGGGAGTATGGGTGTTCCAATACTAGCTTAATCCAGCGAAAGTTGTTTGTGGAAGAAGCACCTCAAGGCAGATAGTCGAACGATCGCCTGTTTTTACGGAAAATCTGACCTTCTTGCCACTGTATCATTCGAGGAACTTAAAACAAGAAATTCTGAGTGATGCACAACAATTTTTCTGCTAGAAGTTTTCGCCGCAGACGAATCATCCTTCACCAAGATAATTCGAGGCCTCACGTATGAGGCTCACACAAATTTTTGAGCACTCAAACGATCAAATTAATGGGTCATCTGCATAACAGCCCTGATTTACCACCTAATAAGTTCGTTTTGTTCCCCAACATCAAAACTAAAATGCGAGTTCAACATATTTCAACGACTTAAGCAGCTGTATAAGCTTTTAAACAGCACGTTTTGAAAGTACCCATAAAGCAACCCTCGTAAGCTCGTTCGGATACCGTCAAGCGGATGTACAAAAGCAATCCAGACCTGAAAGTAATCAATCTGGTATCTTCTGAAGGAAGCAGAGGAGGAAACCTCTTGGTATTGGAAAGTTCAAGTAGAGAAAACTTTTACTTCATTTGGTGTTTCCAATTGCCAAAATCACGCATTCAAAGGAAAGAAGTGATTTATTTCGTTTTGTTTTTGTGCACAGCAACTAGAACATTCGGACAGCAGTGATTGATTATTATGAATTATTATTTAGTTTGAAAAATAGTTTCAAGTGAACACTGGCGCCGTTGAATATTTGTGCAAGTCATTATTCATAATAAATTATAGAAGAGTACCCCTGTGGGCTATTAATACCCAACAACTTTTTTCACCAACTTATGTGAATACTTTTTACGAGTACGCACTCGCCTTTTCCTAGCCACTTTTGTTTGATAAACGAATTTGATAACGCGACTTAAACGACCAGTTGTTTTTTTTTTTGTTTTTTGTAAGTTTGAACTGATGTTACGCATGAATACGCAAATAAAATATTTATGTAAGTCTTACACAAGGTGGCACAAAATTAATCATCCTATCGAAAGATTTGTAATTTTGATACATGTGAACTAGACAGCTGCAGCATACAAACACACAGCAAAGATTTCCAACACTCAAGATAATTGTTTTTTTTTCTATTCAGTAAAAATCATTGAAAAACAAAATTAATGATTCATTTAGCGCCACCTTGTATAAGTCGAAATTTAAATCGTCTTAAATTTAAAAGAATTGTTAAATTATACCACTTTTACAGAGTATTAAGTGAATTATCAAGCATTGCAAGAAAACAATTTATGATCGTTTAATGCCTTTGACCCGTTGAGCTTTGCTGTGTTTTTATGCCTATTCTCATATTCACATATCTGTGCATGTATTGTTCAAAACGAGAATTTGTCAGTTATAACAAGTCTTTTTCTCTGTATGAACTAGAAAAATGTAGATTAATAAAAAATTTTATTTCGGGTGTTTTTGAGAATTACAAATAACCGACAAATTTCGCCTTTAATAAATTAGGTTAGATGATAAGATTGCCCCCAAGGATAAGAGGGAACGGAAAATTAACTTTGTCCCATATGATACCGTTCTAAGAGAGAGAAAGGAGAAAGTAATATGTATAACAGTGCGAGCCAAAATGCCTAAATTTTAGTCACTCGGCAGCAGGACAACTGACGAACATCTGCCGATATGATTCCTACTTATATTGCACACAGCTATCACAAAAGAGATTCTAACAAAAAGTACAAATGTTGGACACACACAACACTGGACACTTGAAGGGATCCAAACTTCATTAAAGTTGCTTTGCCTTCTCTATGTAACTCAATATTTTTGGACGTGATTTAAATGTGCCTTTGAATATGACAGCCGCATCGATTATTATTATTATCGCCTTTTGTGGTTCGGCGTAGACATTCGCTTCATGTTTCTCGAAAACTTATGAATCAGCTGCCGTCGAAGAGCCACTGTTGCTACCATTCGCCGATCTATTGCTATCGTCATCTGTGCTAATGCCCAAGTTTAGCGTTTCGTTAATGAGTTTGAAAATGTCTAAAATGTAATTATCATCGGCACGCATCGCTTCAAGTTTATCCGCTGTAGATTACAGAAAGAGTCGCTGCGCCATGGTCATGATAACGTTTGTTAATCCAATACTCTCGGATAAGTTCGTTAAGACGGCTTTGGCTGTAGGCCGTTTAGAACTCCCACAACAATCGGGAATTAAAGCTTTAATAGCCTAAGAAGTTGCCCCGGACGCCTCGAATTGACGACTGATCAAACAGATCTCACGACATTACAATTTGGTGTACGTACCGAGCGCTTGCTCAGTTGACGCAATACTCATCTATCCAAGATGGGTAATCCGACATTAAGAAAATTCAATGCTTGATTTCGCAGCTTAACTAACTAATGAACCCAGCAGTTTCCTGAAATTTTCCTGTATTCATATGAACTTGAACTACGTCAAAGTATTCGGATGCGACCGAAATAAAAGGCAGGCATTCTCGACCAAAATGTTTACTTGCTTGACTCTTTCTTTGATAGCAGCTACTGAATTTGGAACACATGTAGACACATGTACATTGGCCTGGTACGATGAATTTGCAGAAGCTGAGCATCCCCCTTCTAGGCATCCGACATTCAAATTTGTGCGGGCCTACCATACATTCTGAAGCTGAGCAAAATCCATTTTAAAAAAAACCATAAATCCAATATCTCGATGCAAGCACCACCTAGCGGGTGAACACTAACTAGTTTCTCTTTGAAATGAGGTACTTGAAAACAGGTGGCTTAAACTAAACCAACTAATGAAAACGAAGTGCCGCGTGTAAAATTGTGAAAACACAATTGAATATAAATAAAGCCTCCAAATGCAGTTTTTTTGCCTTTTTATGCCGAAGACGCGGTGGCAAGAAAGTTTGTGTGTGTGCGCATAATTTCTTGTGTTTGGTTGTTTCCATTGCTTTTTCCTACTCCTTTTCTTCACAAACAAGTAATTCCCTTTCCTTTTGTTTGTTTATTAATGGACTCTGAAGACACAGCAAGTTCGGAAGGCGCAACCCAGTATTCTATCATCCTTGGGCATGAATTGAGTGCTACTTTGCCGTGAAATATAAACGAAATTTCATCTCAATTTGCATGTGCTTTGACAGTCATTTCACGTGAAAAACAAACTTAGTACTTATACGTACTTATGTACTTGAACGATTCGGAAAATCGAAATCCGAACAAATAATGTGCAACACATTCTTCCTACCCGCTGAAAAACTGAGAGCACAGAAATGACATACAAAATTACTAACTAAAGCTGTCCGTAGACAAACGTTGAATCCAGCTTTAGAGTTGTTTTTTCTTGTCTTATTGGAAAATTATAAAGTGCAACATTCGAGCAACGAAATGTTGTTAATTTTTAAGACAAAATTTGGAAAAAGAACTGAAACTTTGAAAATATTGAAAGAAATGTTTGGTGCTTCATTTTGAGTTGTCGCTGCGTTTTCAAGCTGGTTGAGCACTTAACGTTGTTTCATGCCCTGGTTGCCCTCACACTCCAATATTGTTATTCATGAACTCCGTGAGACAGTCATAGGTTCTGCTGTTTTGCACAATTTAAGGCAGACAAAATACTTCGATTTCTTATAAAGGGTGGTTTCAGTTTCAAGGGCCGATGTTGAATGTACACAATACTTCAACGTCAAGCATTTTTCTGCATTTCATTTGACATATTTCAATTCCAGACTAGCTCAATTTGAAACATGGAAAGATACATAATCGAGCAACGTGTTAAAGTTATTCAGGCTTATTATGAAAACGGGCGTTCAAATCAAAATGCATATCGCGCACTTCGTGATTCAGTGATGAGGCACATTTTCACCTCAGTGGATTCGTCAATAAGCAGAACTGCCGCATTCTGGGCGAATGATAATCCATGAGTGATTGCCGAAAAACCAATGCAGCCACAAAGAGTGAGTGTTTGGTGCGGTTTATGGGCCGGCGGCATCATTGGGCCGTATTTTTTCCAAAATGAGGCCGGTCAGGCAGTTACTGTGAAGAGTGTTCGCTATCGTGAGATGATAACGAACTTTTTATGGTCGGTATGTGGTTTCAACAGGACGGTGCCACTTGTCACACAGCTAACGAAACAATGGCTCTTTTGGGCGAAAAATTGGATGACTGAATAATCTCACGTCGCGGCGATGTCAATTGGCCGCCAAGATCATGTGATTTGACACCGTTGGACTTCTTTCTTTGGAGTTATTTAAAAGAAAAGCTGCACGTCGATAAGCCAGTAACAATTCAAGAGCTGAAGGATGATATAATTGGGCACATTAACGGCATAGAACCTCAATTATGCCTCAGCGTTATTGAAAATTTGGACCATCCGATGGAGGTGTGCCGCCGAGGCCACGACGGCCACTTGGCCGATATTTTGTTTCATACGTAATTGAACTATACTAATATTATCATAATAAGGAGAAGTGGCAATAATATCTTAAAAAAATTGTATTTTATTCAAAATCAACACCGGCCTTTGAAACTTAACCACCCTTTATACAAAATTATTGATCTACATTCATAGTCACTATGCATGCTGTAATTCGGGAGTTCATCTATGTAGATATGTATGTATGTATGTATCTAAATAAATTTTTTATACCAAAATCATTTGCCTTCATTGTGGTCGCTTAGATCAATTTTCTAGGTTATTATATAGAGTCTTCAGATTTTCAATGCGAATAACAAACTTATCAATATTTGGTGTATTTATGGGGGTAAGGTTTTTATTCAAAGCCAGTCCTTCAACTTGGGTATTTTCGCCACTGATAGCCTGTTGAATATTATTAGTAAAAATAGAGTCGCAGCGTCGTTTTGCGTTTCAAAAACAATATTCCAAGATTATTTAGAGCATATTTGCGGAATTTGTGAATGGCCTAATTAAAAGTTCATGCCGTTGTAGGTGCGTTTATTCACTTTTATGGTGAAATTTTTAAATAACATAAAAATATATTCAAAACAAATCATTCACATATTCTTTGCGTGCTATTCAATCACCTTCTCTAATCTCTCAAGCCGCAGACGTCAAGATTTCTTTGTACAATTGGCAAAATATTACAAAGAAATATCACAAATTCCTTATTATATTTATTGAAATAAAGTACAGTTTTTTTCATCTTTTTTATTTTTAAAATTTTCGAGTGCATTGAACATTTGCGCAGAGCAGCAATAACACAAATATGACAAAATTGCACTTTGTTGCGGTAAATAACCTTCAAGAAATTTATGTTGCTACTGTTGTTGCCGATTACTGTGGTGTTGTAATCGCAAAGCGGCGCTGGCAATTATGCTTATGACAATCATCAACAAAAAAAAAAAACAATGAAATCCGACCAGAATAAGCTACGCCTACTCACAAAGTAATCACCCCGCATTGGGACCAATCAGGGATCGTCAGCAAATATTGTCTGCACACATACATAAACACATTTTTGTTTTAGAGTACTTCTTTACATTGAATTATTTTTATGTAAGAACGTATTAAAATGGCGGCATACCGTTACATATGCATGCATATGTACATACAAGTGTATGTGTGTATATATGCATGTAGTAAGCGACCCGATAAGGCATGGCCCATGCCAGTTGCCGATTAAGACAAACAAATTTTATTGTCAAGCAAAGGCACCCACATACTTGTGTACACACAGCCATATGTATACGTATTTCAACACACATACATACATATGCAAGTATAAATGTAGTTATTTGCAAGCAATTATAAAAAAGTGGAAAACATAGTTTGTCAAAGCTCAGATATTTTTGTACGAATTTGGGAAAAATCTTCCAGATTATTGCGAGAGGGCTACTAAGTTTGCAATTTCGAGAGAAAAAGAAAATTTGAAAAAATTATAACCTTTTAATGCTAGAAGTAGTGAAAGAAATTGGTGGGGAAACAATCTTTATTTTCATATTATTTAGAGGCTTCGTAAGTCAGAGTTTCTGGCGCCTGTCGTATCCGAATGTATTGCTGCGTTACTACTACAAATGACTTCAAGTCTTTTCTAATAGTAGTAGCCCCTCGACAAGCAATGGCAAACCTCCTAATGTATTTCTGTCATGATAAACCTCCTTATAAAAAAAGCCATCTGCCATTCGGAGTCGGCTTGAAACTGTAGGTCCCTCCATTTGTGAGCCAACATCAAGACGCATACCCCAAATAGGAGGAGGAGCTCGTCCAAACTCCCAATAAGGTGTGTAAGCGGTAATCATATATGCATATAGTTATAACTACTGGCTTCGATTTGCCAGCCACTTAGCTACTAGCGAATAAAACAATAAAAATAGTCATTGGACATATTTAGTAGACAAGGGTCAAAGAGTAGAGAAGAAGCTCGAAGCAAAGCTTAATAAAGTAACAAAAACATACAAGCAAAAAATATAAAAATGTACAGCGAATGATTAAGTTTATAAGTAATGACGGCACGTCACAGTAAGCAAAATTCGTGCAATATTTCCAAATTTTAAATATTCTGGGAAGCACTTGTCTAGGCAAGTTTTTTACAAGCTAAATTGTGAACAAACTCGCTTCTCGCTCGCTTTACTTCGTTGGGCGAATAGATAAATGGCTAATAAAAAGGCGTTAATTTTTTATATGGCAGAGCCGCCAAAATGCTAAAATCATATACGGGACCAATTCTTAGTGTGGAGTGGACACACCAGACACCTTGATGCTGTTCTAAGGCCTATCAGATTTAAGTCTCCGGTCAACTTAGTAACCGAAACTACTACCAGTCCAGCTTCCATGCAGCGTTGAGCTGATGACCAGCGTAAAAATACCCCAACCACAAATAAACTCTCCATCGGAATTGTAAAATTTATTCTACTTTAAGACCCCTGAGCTGGACCAATTTGAGAGTACCTCCAAAATATTAATTACGTAGGTAAAATTTTCGAAAAGGAAATTATTTTAAGAGCAGGTATTATTTACAAAAAACTCGATATGTGGCGATATTTTCAAATCGGCCAATCTCACATAATATTTTGATAGAAGTGCTAAAATATAAAAGATTTGATAATTCCGAGTAAAAATCGCGGCACCCTGTTTTTGGTGCGACACCCTAATGTATATTATAAGTACTAAACCCTACTAAAAACAACAAAGAGACTCGACTAAAGATAAGTATGTTCCCACGAGAGTCGGTTCTACGTTACCAGAACGACCCGGGCTTATATCCGGCCAAAGACTGTCACTTCAACAGCATTTCGCGTATATGAATGGAGATTGTAGTAGCTTAAACATCAACAACAACGAAAACCAATAATACCCGCTTGACTGAAAATCATATAAGATCTTATGTAATTCTAAAGCGATACCAATGAAATTCTAATGAACCCACCCACTAAATTTATGAAGCGTTATGCAACCCAAAGGACGTGCCCTACCTGGCACAAAGAACCCTATGAAGGAACGCAGCGCCCCTCAACCGAAATTTATCAAAAGCCTGTTTGGCAGCACTAAGCTTGGTCAACGAAGGTGGTCAACGCATTATACATACATATTTTTCTGCAAATTTGTTCAAAGTCCTATATTCCACACAAAACCTATGGACAAAATCCTGCTTCGTTCCAAAGACAATTGAGACACCCAAATACTTTTTAATGTTCCAAACATATATTTGACGAACATAACTTTCCCTTTCTCATTATAGTTTTCCATTATAGTTGAAGAAACCGAGCAAAAATGCTGTTTGACTTAACATTGAAGTTACACTATGCTCCTTCTGACATACATAGCCTGCAAGTGTGACTTCCGTTTCGTCGGAGAAGGCATCAATTCAACCCACATTAGATGCCGCACTTCAACCGAAAAATATTAGAAGGGGATGTACTAACAACACACAAGCTGAAAATATTCCATCTCAGCCAATCCATTAGCGCCGTCGAAACAGCAGACACGGATTCATAGCCCATTGCGATGCCGCGTGGGGAACTTATGCTCATAACATTTAATGCTAGAAAAGAGATCACTAGTAGCGGTCGCCTCTCAGCCTTTAATGAGAAAGCTCAGAGTGCGTTTTTACCAAGTAAAAATTTCTCTTAAAAAAGTATGCGCTGTTCGAAGGCTTCGCTTGTATTTGTGCGTCTCAATTCTAAGCAATGCTGTAGCATAGAATAGAACTTTCCGGTATCACGCATACTTATAATTAAAAAATAATAATTAAATTTTAATCAATATTAATACATATATTTTTTTTAAATCAATATTGAAAAGATATTTTCTATTGAGTAGAATTACTCATACGTCTTTATAGTATATATGTATGTGTGTGACTATTAGTACTAAAATATGTACTTAGCTTTATCAGTTAGCACCTAATTTATGTGAAGAAATACATTTTCCAAACTTCTGAACTTTTTCACAATTTTAATCACCTAAAATACTAAATAAATACATGACACATTTTTTATTTTAAATATTGTTTGGTAACGGCTTATAGGCTGCGGGTTCACGCAGACACCGCGTTGCGCGCACACGTCAATCACGTGACTTAAGCATGCCTAAACAGTTTGTAAGTAACATAAATTGTGTTGCTTTTTGAGATTTTATGTTTCTTAAATTCTGTAGAATGACGAAAAAAAGCTTAAGTTGAGTTAAGGTAGAAATGAGATTAAAGATTAAGGCACAGTAGAACTTTTTTCTTTGACGCGTCATTACAGAAATCGATACATACTAGAGGTTTTGGCACTAGGTGGCACTAGGCCAACAACAATATTTTGACTGTCAAAGAAAAGTACAGGCAAAGTAAAAAACAACGAATGAATTCGCCTTGTTTCACTCTGGGCTGACAGCCAAATGGACACGACGAAAGAAAAAAATACATCCGCTGATTTACTGATACCACCTTCAATAGATTCGCCTCGTGTATCTCATACTATTTTCTTATTATTATTTTTATTTTATTATTATTATTATTATTATTATGAATTGCTATTTATTTCAAGTCGAACGTGTTTACATTTCCCCTTAAATTTTTAAAGGGTGGTTAAGTTTCAAGGGCCGGTGTTGATTGTGAATAAAATACAATTTTTCTAGGAAATTATTGTCATTTCTCTTTATTATGATAATATTAGCAGGGCTCAATTACGTGTGAAATAAAATATCGGCCAAATGACCGCTGCGGCCTCGGCGGCACACCTCCCCCCAATGGTCCAAATTTTCGATGACGCTGAGGCATAAATGAGGTTCTATGCCATTAATGCGCCGAATTATCTCATCCTTTAGCTCTTGAATTGTTGCTGGCTTATTGACGTACACCTTTTATTTCAAATAACCTCAAAGAAAGAAGTCCAACGGTGTCAAATCACATGATCTTGGCGGCCAATTGACATCGCCGCGACGTTAGATTATGCGGCCATCAAAGAGCTATTGTTTCGTTAGGTGTGTGACAAGTGGCACCGTTCTGTTGAAACCACATATCGTCCACATCCATATCTTCCAATTCGGGCCATAAAAAGTTCGTTATCATCTCACGATAGCGAACACTATTCACAGTAGCTGCCTGACCGCCTCATTTTGGAAAAAATACAGCCCAATGATGCCGTCGGCCCATAAACCGCACCAAACAGTCACTCTTTGTGGGTGCATTGGTTTTTCGGCAATCACTCTTGGATTATCATCCGCCCAAATGCGGGAATTCTGCTTATTGACGAATCCACTGAGGTGAAAGTGTGCCTCATCACTGAAGATGATTTAAGGTGTGGTTCACATTCAAAATTTAACTTGGCATATCTGTAAATATCCTCCAGTTTTAGAGAACGAATATTATTAATTCTCATGACATCGGAACCCAATACTCGTAGTCGTGCTCTAGCAGAGACACCAGAGCCTCCTCCAAGCATGACAGGCATACCGGGCCCTCGATGATTCCAATGGTGGTCATATGCTGACCCCATGGGTTGTGTCCTGTAATGATGCCGACCATCAACCGAATGTCTTTCCCTCTAAGTTTTAGTAGAAAGTTTGACAGTTTTCTGTTCGGACTTGTCACAAAACACTTTGCAGTTCTGCAGCGTTCTAGACCGAACCATCGCTCTTTATGTAAATTGCATACATAATCGCTTATCCAATTCTTGATTCCTGCAGAACTGATTCCGATTATTGGCTCTGGCCCCTGTGGGGGCACCGCTGATCCACGGTTGGCCAATTCGTCGGCAATTTCGTTTCCTTGAACACCAGAGTGTCCCGGAACCCATATAGGTAAAAGCCTGTTTTGTCTTGCGACAGAATTAAGCTTCTTCTTACATTCTTGCAAAGATATATTACTGCAATGAAATAGTTATATAACAAAACGAGACTATGAGAGGATTAAAAAAAAAAAATGCTAATTAGAGCTGAATAGAAATTATTGCAAATCTTATCTCAACCTTTTTATGATAAAAAATAGTTCTTCTGGCAAGAAGTAATAATAAAAACCAGGCAAATCTGAATATATCTGAAATCTATCATTTTCAACTTAAGTTATTCTTCCATACGACCACAGAATTGTAGTGCAGCATTCAACAGGTGTATAATGGCAGCATGTTTGCCCTGATTTACTTGGCAGCAAGACTTCTAATCACCATTCAGCTCGAAAAAAACGTGTCAATCATAAAAAACAAAACAAAAAGTGCGTGTAGCGTAGTACATATAACAGGAGTGAACCCTTCAAGGCAGACAAAGAAAAAGGGAGAGACCCGAGTGAGAATGAGAGAGAATGAGAGAGAGAGAGAGATAGAATAGGGAAAGGACCTGAGAGTACTGGTGGGTATAATCGCAGCACACAACGTCTGCGGTCAGCATATGGCTGACATAGGGGTCGTAGACAGTCTGATATGCCTATCTTGTCTTGAGAACGACGACACTGCAAAGCATTTTCTCTGTAGCTGTCCGGCGTTTTCCAGAATCAGACTTAGGATTGGGTTGCGATATACTAAGTATGGATAAAGTTCATACTCTTCCTCTTCCGGATCTCTTAAGATGAATCAATGAATCAAAGAGATTTGTGAAAGAGTGGCCTCAAACTAATTTATCCGTTTTCCTACCCACTCTTTATCTTTTCTATCTCTATTATTCCTACTAAATTCTATATTGGATTGGACTTGTCCAACCCCACACAAATCTAATCCAATCTAATCTAGAAATATCAATGCAGCAATCCCAAAAACTTGCTAAGAAATTCGTTATAAAAACTCACGTTATGCGCTTGCATGTTCAAATTTACTAGGCAGACAAATACAAACATATATATAATCGCTTACATATAACTACATCGTTTGACGTTTAAAGCCACACGAGATTGGCATCGACTTAGAACGAAAGCTCACACGAAGATCGTTCTCCTTTCGGCGTGTACGTCGGCAAACAAAATGGCCGCACCAGCTGCGCTTGAACGAATAGCAGCAGGTCGACATTTGAAAGAAAAAAACAAAAAAACATTGAGAACTGTAAACAGCCGAAAAGGAGAAATCAGACCTGGAAACTAGCCGAGCATACAGTTCTCCAGCTTTACTCGTCTAAAGCAAACGAGCGTAGAACTCGATTTAATAAATTTTCGGCTACGGCGGCCGCCGTATTTTATGTTTAAATATCAATTGAGGTTATAGAAGGGAGTGGCAAAAAAGGAACTCTGTAAAGAGAGCACCGGTTAAAACGAATTGCCAGCCTTCGTTCTAATCAGGAACACATAAATAAAAAAATAGTGTGCAAATATTTGTTTGAATGTGTGATACATTAGCAGGTATGACATTAAATTAAATGATTTTTTTTATGAATTTGTATGGTCTTGAAATAAATGTCAATTATGATAATAATGAGTGGGTGAAGTCCAATATTTTTTAATGACAAAATTACTTGTGGAAGAAATATAGTTTGTGATTAAGTTTTAGATTTTGGAAGTGAAAGTGCGGTAAATCGATTGTTCAGCTTTTGGTGTGGCAGCAGACAGCGTCTTGCTGAATTGTTTTTATACATAATAAAATATATATTATATATATCCTTTAAGGATTTGTAATTGCGATTTACTTCGTAAAGTAATTTTTTTTTTGTTTTGAACAAAAAATTATTTCAGCTTTATCTAAAAATATTTTTTAATAACAAGCACAATTTTGTTTATATGTGTAAAATGTATGTATGTATATATAAGAGTAAAAATTTACATTTAAACTCAAATATAAATTGTTAAAAACTCTTATATGTTCTACCCAACTTAATAAAGGGGCACAGTGATTACCGATAGTAAAGAGAAACAATACAGAAATCATGCATTTTGCTACCTAAATAAATCACTATAATTATTTTTGCATAACTATTAGCAATTACTATATTATATTGTATCATAATTAACAAACAACCCAGCAATTTGTTTTTACTCACCTTTTAAATTTTTAAATAATTTTAAATCGTTTTGTGTCACTAAGTCATCTTTGCTTTGTTAAGATTAAAACAAAATCCATATGCGGATCTAAGTCACAACGTGCATAGATTTAAATATTTTCACCTTATGATCTAAATTATATTTTATTTCACAAGCTTTGTTTTCATTCTCATCATAACATTACGATTTTAATTTCTTATTTGTTGTCCGATTTTTGTTGTTAATTGAAATTCTGATATTTTTTAAATATTTGCCATTGCACTTATACGCTTCATAAGCTTTGACACATGTTTCCTTTGGATCTTTTTATCGCTTAATTGTAGTGAAGCAATTACTGTTTATTTTTTTCTTGTACTGAATTGTTGTTATTTTTTTTTTAGTATAATTGTCTAATTTGTTGAAGTTATAATTTAATTGGCACACAATATTTAAGGCACACTTTCGTCGTTAAATAATTGGAGCTGAGCTGTTGTTAAATTTCTTTCGATTAATTATTTAAAACCGAATTTCGTTTTTCAATTTCCGAAAGTGTAACAACACGTCCACACGCTGGGATCTCCTGTGAGTGAATAATTTTCGAGATGACTTCCCCGGCACACATTGGACACAAGCAGACTGTATGGGTTGGGCGTGTGTAGGCTCAAAAGCAGCAACACAGCAGCGTTACTAAATATATGAAGCATCTGTATGTGAATATTCACATACATATATGTATGCACGTGTGTGTGCTCGTTTGTGCATATCAATCAGCAAGTGTTCGAACGCCTATTCGGGGGCTTTCTAACATTGCTTTAACACGACGAACAGCGAACACTAACACAAACATCGCTGCAGGCGAGAGATTGGTGAGCAGCAACAATAACAAAAATTAATCTATATTATAAAGCTGGCGGGGGCATCGTGTAGGTTAGGCGCATTGCGGGCGTGAAAAGCGAAAAAAGTTTGCGGTGATAAGAGAAAACTTCAAACGTACTTATTTACGAGTACTTACTATATGAGTGATTATACGTACATATAGGTATGTGTGTTAGTAAGTTATTTGAGAGTTAATTTGTAGCGTACACGAACTATGATCGTTGTCGTCACAAATCGTATATGTTTGATATTTTAATCAGCTCATTGGTTTCATTAATTACCGATAGCACCCCAAGCGACTGTTTAGGTGAGTAAATATGTATTTACAAATATAGATAACCAATTTCGTGGATATTAAGTGTAGAATCATGAATGAATGAAGTAGAAACAACAACGATACGTTGGCAATCACTCGGAGCAGCCAACTGATGTCTGTAAGTAATATTGCTCAATTCGCTCCAACGATACCCCGCCACACACGAACTCTTGTATGGCTTGCTGCACGCTTTGCGAAACTGAACTCGCCTATACGCTCGCATATATTCGGCTAATATTATATTTACATATGTAGAAGCATCTTGCGAAGTATATTCAACACATGTTCGTGCCGTTGTGCGTAAAATTCGCGCAGAACTTCGCTTACCGATCAGCTGATAAGGCAAGCGCCCGTCCAGTTGAACGATAACTCTCCGCTACACACATCCACCCACTAACTGTTGACACAAATTACTTGCAATACAAATCAACGCCGGCATTTAGGGAGCGTTAATCGACCAGTCAACTCTTTCCAGTGTGTGCCACAGAAGTGATCTTTGCACCCATTGCTATGGCGTAGTAGTAGCAATTACTCAGCAGCGATCATACTAATTACCTTCAATACTTCATTATCATTAATCATAAACAGCGACGACGGGCGCCGTTAAAAACGCAGTAAAATTAGTGTCATAAAACATCGTTTTTTTTGTTTTTTTTTAATGAGGCAATCGATTGTGGAATATGGCATTTGTGATTTATGAGCAACTGAACTTATTTAGACATAAAACATAATAAAATATATGTATATACAAGCATATATTATATTTATTCCATAGATCAACCGTAGTGTCATTTGGCGCCTCAGAATTTTTTTAATTTACATTGGACTATTTGCTTTTCTTGCTTATTACTGGAGGATGGTTCCATGTGTAGAAGTCCACGCAAGTGGGGAAAGTTACTGATCGCCATTCACTTGGGAGTGGCCAGGACGATTCTTCTACATATGGTTCAAGCAGCTCACAACGTCCGGGACTAGCCCATGTATCCTCTGGTTAGCTTCCGAACACCCGTTCGGGAGTGAGCTAACGTGAGAAGGCGAAGCATTCCAGGATAGCTGGTTGTGCGCTGGGACCCGCCACTTAAAAATCCCCCCCCCAATGAAAAGATTAAAAAAGCTTCCGATGAGAACTGCCTTTACTGATGACGACCCCTGCAAACGAAATAAGGAATATGATTTGAGGGCATGCACCTGGAATGTCCGGCCCCTTAATGGGGAAGGTGCCTCTGCCCGGCTGGTTGATGTCCTCGTGAGAGTAAAGGCTGACATCACTGCCATCCAAGAGATGTGATGGACGGGGCAAGGTAAGAAAACTATAGGACCTTGCGACGTCTACTACAGCTGCCATGTAAAGGAGCGCAAATTCGGTGTCGGATTTGTTCTGGGAGAGAGACTTCGTCGCCAAGTACTGTCGTTCACTCCGGTGGACGATCTTCTCGCAATAATCCGCATCAAAGCACGATTTTTTAACATCTCGCTCATTTGCGCCCACGCCCCGACGGAAGAGAAGGACGATGCGACCAAAGATTCCTTCTATGAGCGCTTGGAACGTTCCTATGAGCGCTGCCCCCGCCACGACATAAAAATCGTGCTTGGCGACTTCAACGCCAGGGTGGGCAAGGAGGGAATTTTTGGTCCCACAGTCGGAAAATTCAGCCTGCACAACGAAACATCCGGTAACGGACAGAGGCTGATCGACTTCGCCGGGGCCCGAAACATGGTAGTCTGCAGCACCAGATTCCAGCATAAAAAGATACACCAAGCTACCTGGCTGTCTCCTGATCGAAAAACGCGAAACCAGATCGATCATGTTGTGATAGATGGAAGACACGCTTCTAGTGTATTAGATGTACGTACGATCCGAGGACCCAACATCGACTCGGATCATTACCTTGTTGCAGCCAAACTGCGCACCCGCCTCTGTGCAGCAAAAAACGTACATCTACCTACGCAAAGAATGTTCGACATCGAAAAGCTACAATCACAACAGACAGCCAGAAGATTCGCCACTCGACTCCCACTCCTGCTCTCCGAAAGCACTGCCCAACAAATCGGCATGCGCGAGCAATGGAGCAACATTTCTCGTTGCCTACGTACCGCCGCCGAAGAAGAAATCGGATTCCGGCGAGCCCGAAAAAACAATTGGTACGACGAGGAATGTCATGCTACCGAGGAAAGAAAAGATGCCGTCTATAGAGCCACGCTGCGATCGGGCGCAACGCGAGCCATGTGGGATCGCTACAGAGAGCTGAAAAAGGAAGAGAGACGTATTATCCGACAGAAGAAACGAGAGGCCGAAATACGTGAGTGCGAGGAGCTTGAGATGCTGGCCAATAGGAACAACGCCCGAAAATTCTACCAGAAAGTTCGACGGCTTACAGAAGGTTTTAAGACCGGGGCGTATTCCTGTAAGAACAAAGACGGCGATCTGGTGACTGACGTACAGAGCAATCTTAAATTATGGAGGGAACACTTCTCGAACCTGTTAAACGGTGACAGCTGCGCATGTCATAGAGAATGTGAAGATCCCGATACCCCAATCGATGACGACGGAATTGTAGTTCCGTTACCCGACCATGACGAGGTGAGAATAGCAATATCACGGCTAAAGAACAACAAAGCCGCGGGCGCCGACGGACTGCCGGCTGAGCTATTCAAACATGGCGGCGAGGAGCTGGTAAGGTGCATGCATCAGCTCCTATACAAAATATGGTCGAATGAAAGCATGCCTGCCGATTGGAATTTAAGTACGCTCTGCCCAATCCATAAGAAGGGTTATCCTGCAATCTGTGCCAATTACCGCGAGATTAGTCTTCTAAATATCGCCTATAAGATTCTAGCGAGCCTATTGTGTGAAAGGCTGAAGCCCACCGTCAACCAACTGATTGGACCTTATCAGTGTGGCTTCAGACCTGGAAAGTCTACCATCGACCAAATATTCACAATATGCCAAATCTTGGAAAAGACCCACGAAAGGAGAATCGACACACACCATCTTTTCGTCGACTTCAAAGCTGCATTCGACAGTACGGAAAGGAGTTACCTGTATGCCGCGATGTCTGAATTTGGTATCCCCGCAAAACTAATACGGTTATGTAAGATGACGTTGCTTAACACCAGCAGCGCCGTCAGAATTGGGAAGGACCTCTCCGAGCCGTTTGACACCAAACGAGGTTTCAGACAGGGTGACTCACTGTCGTGTGACTTCTTTAACCTGATGTTGGAGAGCATCGTACGAGCCGCAGAACTTAATCGCTCAGGCACAATATTTTATAAGAGCGTACAATTGTTGGCGTATGCCGATGATATCGAACAAACGCGCTGTTAGTTCTGCTTTCTCCAAACTGGATAAAGGGGCAAAGCGAATGGGTTTGGTGGTGAACGAGGACAAAACGAAGTAGCTCCTGTCTTCAAACAAACAGTCAGCGCACTCGCTTATCGGCACCCACGTCACTGTAGACAGTTATAATTTCGAGGTTGTAAAAGACTTCGTTTATTTAGGAACCAGCATTAACACCGATAACAATGTCAGCCTTGAAATCCAACGTAGAATCTCTCTTGCCAACAAGTGCTACTTTGGACTAAGTAGGCAACTGAGCAGTAAAGTCCTCTCTCGACGAACTAAACTAACACTCTACAAGACTCTTATCATGCCCGTCCTGACGTATGGCGCAGAAGTTTGGACGATGACAACATCCGATGAAGCGACGCTTGGAGTGTTCGAGAGAAAGATTCTGCGTAAGATTTTTGGAACTTTGCACGTTGGCAACGGCGAATATCGCAAACGATGGAACGATGAGCTGTATGAGCTTTACGACGCCATAGACATAGCGCAGCGAATAAAGATCCAACGGCTTCGTTGGCTGGGTCATGTCGTCCGAATGGATACAAACGCTTCGGCTTTAAAAGTATTCGATGCGGTACCAGCTGGTGGTAGCAGAGGAAGAGGAAGGCCTCCTCTGCGTTGGAAAGATCAGGTGGAGAAAGACTTGGCTTCACTTGGTGTGTCCAATTGGCGCCGGTTAGCACGAGAAAGAAACGACTGGCGCGCTTTGTTAAACTCGGCCAAAATCGCGTAAGCGGTTATCGCGCCAATTAAGAAGAAGAAGAGTCCTATCTATTAAATTGCGATTTTGCATAAAGATTCTTTACAAAATGCCAAATTCAGATAACATCTCTATATATATGTACACACGCATACTTGAAGCGGCCACCGTAGCCGAATGGATTTGTGCGTGACTACCATTCGGGATTGCGCAGGTTCGAATATCCGTGCATGAACATCAAGTAATAGAAAAAGTTGTTTATAATAGCGTGTCGCCCCTCGGCAGGCAATGGTAAACCTCCGAGTGTAGTTCTTCCATGAAAAAGCTCCTCATAAAAATCATTTACGGCTCGGAGTGAGCTTAAAACTGCAGGTCCCTCCATTTGGGGAACAACATCAAGGCGCACACCACAAAATGAAAAAGAGCTCGGCCAAACACACCGAAGAGA
Source organism: Anastrepha fraterculus (assembly GCA_037575425.1). Lineage (NCBI taxonomy): Eukaryota > Metazoa > Arthropoda > Insecta > Diptera > Tephritidae > Anastrepha > Anastrepha fraterculus. The sequence continues at coordinate 49,188 of JAYXIM010027526.1, forward strand.
AGTGTACGCGCCAGTTATTTATTTATTTATTTTTGGTTTAAAGTGACTTTTACTCGCTTATTTTGTTATTATTTGCTAAACTACTATTAGACTTGTCATACTCATTTGCATATACCCGATAGGGTGCAGAGTGCATCTAAGAAAGTTTAAATGACTTTATCAACAACAATTTGAATAATTAATATTATAAACGGTGGTTAAATTTCAAATGCCGATGGTGAATGTGAACCACACCTAAACGTCAACGACACCGTTTGACTTCTTTCTTTGAGGTTATTTGAAATAAAAGGTGTACGTCGATAAGCCAGCAACAATTCAAGAGCTAAAGGATGAGATAATTGGGCACATTAACGGCATAGAGCCTCAATTATGCCTCGGCGTCATCGAGGTCGCGGCGGCTATTTGGCCGATATTTTGTTCCATACGTAATTGAGCCATACCAATATTATTATAATAAAGAGAAATGACAATAATTTCCTAAAGAATTGTATTTTATTCAAAATCAATACCGGCCCTTGAAACTTAACCACCCTTTATAATAGTATACACATTCAAGTGTTAAGACCGAAATTTCAGCAAACCTGGATCTTGACGTTATCTTACAAATCGAGCGCTATATAGTTTATGCCGCTTCTGTACGGCAGATAATTTAGCGTTCAGCTTTATAATGCGCTTATATGAATACCTGCTCCATAAAATTATTTGTACATTTTTTTATTTGTTTGCCAACGAAATTTTAAAATTAACAACGGTTTTATTGTATACCTGTATGTACGTATGAATAACCAAATTTACCCGAAAATAAACATTAAACGCGTATTCATGATTAGGGAGTCCGAAAATAAAAGGTTTATGCAATAAGTTCCACATCGTTTTAAAACTGTCGCATAGTATTATTTTTATTCGATGGAAAATTCCAAATATTTACCTATCTGACCACGTGATAAACCCATGATTTTTTATATTCACACACAACGGCAAGGTGAACACTCACTTGCAAGGACGACCGCATAACGTTTTGTACCATATTTGCTTTCCTACGGGTTTTTGGCTTGTGAATGTGGGGGAGGCAGATTAATTCGATTTTTATAAGTACACGTATGTACACATGTAAGTATTTTTATGGGGTATGATCGGTTGAGCTGGCGACGATTTCGTTCGGATCATCTAATTGGTTCATGGACTTTGAAGTTCCCCTGCCATATATCATATATGTATGTGTGGGTGTACATAAATAGAAACACTGTTGCCGGCCGGCTTTCGTGGTTGAATTGCCAGACAGGTGATTAGTAGTTGAAGTAAGAGCGAACAAAAACAAACGGTGCGAATTCAACTTTGCTCTCCGGCAATAAATGTGTTAATACGTATTAAAAAAGTAGAGTATTTATGGTACATAAAAAGAGCAAAGAATAAAAACAAAAATACAAACACAAATAAATCAATTTGGAAGTTTGCAAAACAAATTGTCATTTAAGTAATTGGGGTGTATCGATAAAAATCGCGCTAAAAATATAAACACATAAGAAAAATCTCTCATACTGTTTGTATTTGCTTTGTTTATGCTTTGCATGCTGCGTAGTCGTTCGCCCAGTGGGCTTTTGTATTTATTTGCTTGCATATTTGACTGTCTGGCGGATGGGTGTTTGCCTTAGCATTGCGCATTGCAATGCTGTATATACCTACATATATTTTTATTTTATTTTTTATGTAGGCAATTCCCAGTCGCCTGGGTCCAAAGTCCAGCGGCGAGTCATGCACACGACGAGTGCTCTTCGTAATCCTCATTACGCATGTACTTATACATACATAGGTACATACATACATATGTGCGTATTCACAAGCAAATTGGCCATTAAACTCAGTCGTAATTATTCACCGGCAGTGCTGCCGCCGATATTGTAATTGAATTTTTCATTTCGACTTTAAAGCAAGTGATTTATATTTTATAAAATCATTTCACTTTTTTTTTACATTACTATTTCCAATGTATTTTAATTTTTAGTTTAATTTTTACAAAACTCGCCATTTAACCCTCATTTTTAAAACCGTCGGTTGGGCACCCAGTTCTGACATTTTTCTTGTGCTTTTCGAGGGTTGCTTTCGGAGGGGGGTGCTTTCGGAGGGTTGAAAAACTCTTATGGGAATGTTTACCCCACAGCTTCTCGCACTCAAATGTTCTTTTGCAGGAAAGGTTAACCAAAAGTCCTGCAAGACATTATACAAATGCAGAAATGTTTGCGATCGCATGTTAGCAGCCGCCGTAGCGGAAAGCGTTGGTACATGACTTCTTCTTCTTAATTGGCGCGATAACCGCTTACGCGATTTTGGCCGAGTTAAACAAAGCGCGCCAGTCGTTTCTTTCTCGTGCTAACCGGCGCCAGTTGGGCACACCAAGTGAAGCCAAGTCCTTCTCCACCTGATCTTTCCAACGCAGAGGAGGTCTTCCTCTTCCTTTACTACCACCAGCTGGTACCGCATCAAATACTTTCAGAGCTGGAACGTTTGTATCCATTCGGACGACATGACGTAGCCGCTGGATCTTTATTCGCTGCGCTATGTCTATGTCGTCGTAAAGCTCATGTAGCTCATCGTTCCATTGCCTGCGATATTCGCCTTTGCCAACGTGCAAAGGTCCAAAAATCTGTCTGAAACCTCGTTTGGTATCAAACGGCTCGGAGAGGTCCTTCCCAATTCTCACGGCGCTGCTCGTATTGAGCAACGTCAGCTTGCATAGCCGTATTAGTTTTGCGGGGCAAATGCAGGCATCGTGGCATACAAGTAACTCCTTTCCGTACTGCCGATTGCAGCTTTGAAATAGACGAAAAGATGGTGTGTATCGATTCTCCTTTCGTGGGTCTTTTCCAAGATTTGGCGTATTGTAAATATGTGGTCGATGGTAGACTTTCCAAGTCTAAAGCCACACTGATAAGGTCCAATCAGTTGGTTGACGGTGAGTTTCATCCTTTCACACAATACGCTCGCCAGAACCTTATAGGCGATATTTAAAAGACTAATCCCGCGGTAATTGGCAGAGATTGTAGGATCACCCTTCTTATGGATTGGGCAGAGCACACTTAAATTCCAATCGGCAGGCATGCTTTCATCCGAGCATATTTTGCATAGAAGCTGATGCATGCGCCTTAACAGCTCCTCGCCGCCATGTTTGAATAGCTCAGCCGGCAGTCCGTCGGCGCCCGCGACTTTGTTGTTCTTTAGCCGCGTTATTCTCACCTTGTCATGGTCGGGTAACGGAACGACAATTCCGTCGTCAACGATTGGGGTATCGGAATCTTCGCATTCTCTGTGACATGCGCACCTGTCACTATTTAATAGGTTCGAGAAATTAACTGGAATTTGCATAAAAAAGCCGGAAAATATTTTATTTGAAAAGTTTCCTGCACCTCCTTCCTTTTTAAATGCACATACAAGGTGGCGCAAAATTTATCACTATATCGGAATATTTATAATTAGTGAAATAGTTACAGCCTACAAATAGACAAGCAATGGGCGCTCCAAGTTCAAAATAAAGATTTTCATCACTCAAAAATCATTTTTTTTGTTTTTAATTTAATAAAACAGTTATTCAAAAACAAAATGGGATGGTTAATTTTGCGCCACCTTGTACAATTAACTTAATTTGAAAGTATAATAAAATCGAAATAAATTCCGTAGCATTTTTACCCCGGAATACTCCGGAACACCTCAACTTCTTGCACTTTCACTCCGCTCAAAAATTCACCAACGGCAGCACTGCTCACCCGCTAGCCAGACAGCCAAGCAGCTATGTATTTTACTCCATTCATTCAATTAATTTATTGTTTACATGCAACGTAAAGCTTCTGGTGCATGCAAATGGAAATGTATATGGTATGCATTCGCCACCGTTTGGGCAATCGCGACCCCTTAAGCGCGTAGTCAGCAGCGTCATCAGCTTCATGGTGTATTGTGTGTCACTGCATTCAATTCTCATAATAATACCATTAGGTGGTCTGAGTCTTTGACCTTTAAAGCTAAACATATTTTTTAAGATAGCATCTTGATGTTCCCTCCAAAAAAAAAGAAGAAGCAATATTCCACTATTGCATACATTTTCCATTTTCAGTGCAGACATACTTAAGTATTTCTTCTTCCCCCTGTTTTGGTTGGCGCTATACCATAATTGCCAGAGTAATCTTGGCCGTGCTTTTTTGTATAAATATTTTGAAATTTGATCTCTCAAATTTTTATTCTTGCACCTGTATACGAGAAAGGTGGCAAAGGTGTAAACAATTTTGTTTAGTCTTATTTTCTAGCCCAGCTGCGGTGTCAGCTAAGAATATGTCTCTGACTTTCGGCGATGCTCTCCGAATTATGGTAGTTATTCAGAGATATACAAATTGAACTGCAGCAATAATATTTCTTATTGAAAAGAAATTTCTTTGAACTTATTATATCTATTTGAATGGTCTGAAAGCGTGAACGCATACCTCTCCGATTCATTTGATATCAAACAAAGTTTCAGAGAGTTTGACTCGCTGTCGTATGACTTCTTTAACCTGATGCTAGAAAGATTGTGCGAGCCGCAGAGCTTAATAGCTGAGGCCCTGTATTTATTATAAGAGCGCAAATTGCTGACGTATGTCGATGATATTGACATCATCGGAGTTAACAACCGCGCTGTTAGTTTTGCTTTTGCTAAGGAAGGAAGTGAAACGAAAGAGACTGGTAGAGAACGGGAACACGGCGACATACCTTTTGTCATCAAACGAACAGTTGGTGCACTCGCGTATCGGCAGCCCCCTTACTATTGGCAGTTATGATTTGGAAGTTATGGGAGACTTCATTTCTTTAGGAACCAGCATTATCTTCTTTTCCTTGATTGACGCTATTGTTTTGGAGGATGGCTCCATGTGTAGAAGTCTACGCAAGTGGGGAAAGTCTCTGATTGCCACTCAAGTCCCTGATTGTCCAAGCAGCTCACAACTTCCGGGCTTAGCCCAAGTATCCTCTGGGTAGCTACTGATCATCCATTTGAGATCATCCAGTTGATGTGAGAAGGCGAAGCAAACCAGGATATATGGTTGTGTGTTGGGTTTGAGATCCGCCACATAAAAATCTCCTCCAATGAAATAAAACCAGCATTATTCCTGATAATAATATTAGCCTTGAAATCCAACGGAGAATATCTCTTTGCAGGATGGCAATATCCGATAGGGCGTCCCTTTAACTGTTTGAAAGAAAAAGTCTGCGGAAAATTTTCGGACCTTTACACGTTGGCGACGGCGATAATCGCAGGCGATAGAACAAAATGAGCCGTATGCGGTTTACGACAACATAGACATAGTGCAACGAGTAAAGATCCAGCAGTTCCGCTGATTAGAGCACATTGTCTAAATGGATATAAACACTCCGGCTCAGAAAGTATTCGATGCGGTACCAGCTGGTGATAGCAGAGGAAGAGGAAGGCCTCCTCTATGTTGAAAAGATCAGGTGAAGGAGGCCTTGGCTTCACTTGGTGTGTCCAACTGGGCCCGATTAGCACGAGAAAGAAACGACTAGCGCGCTTTATTAAACTCGCCCAAAATCGTTTAAGCGGTTATCGCATGAATCAAAAAGAAGGTATAAACTCTCTGGGTCAGTCTGTTTTTTACCTCTTTGATGTTGTCCTTAGAATATTGTGTATTTGTGCATACATTTCATATCTTTGTTTTCAAAGTCATACACTTCAAACAAGAGTTCACGAGTAGTTGATTTTTTATATACTCAGTCGCATTTTCCATGCACCGACATATTTCTCCATACCTAAAAAACCAGCTGGAACTCGAAAAAGTCTATTCCCATAGAGTTCTAATACAAACGAATTGTTGACCTGCCAAGCAAACTGCAGTAATATTAAAAATTTATTAAAAGAATTGAGAGTGACTTGCTAGATGGCTTCGCCTTAAAACGTTTTTGAAGAATACTTACTTATCATCCTTTTTAATAAATTCAAATATGTACATATATTAACCAAGTGCAATCTTTTAATGAGCAATGTTTATAAAATTAATGCGATTTTGCTATGCGCTTTGGACACAGGGCCCTAAGGGAGAAATAAAAATAAATAAATATTAAGAAAGATTAAATCGTTCAAAAAATATTTCTTAAACAGGCATTACATTCACTTCGACTTGAGTCCTCTGTTCCTTCCTATAATTCACGGCTAAAGCTAATCAGAATTAGAATCTCTAGAAAGATAAGGACAACCCACTTTTACTTTCATTTATTTCAGTATTGTTAACGGCGTCGTCGACTGTCCAGATCTACAGGGTGGGCCAAATAAGGCCTACTAATGTTAAACTCAAATAATTTTTACAATAGTCATTTATTTTGGCTAATTGTTTTTATGCATTGAATATATTTTATGGAAATTATCTATGAAATATTACATCAGACAAATGGCCACCATTTTTCTCGATACAAATGTTGGCTCTTTTTAACGCGTTTTCCATTACACCGCATAATGTTTCTGTTTGAAGGCTCAGTTGGTGTGTTGCTCTTGGATTTTCAGAGCTACACAATCTACAGTTTTGTCTGTTGACATAACCATTTGAATGGATATGAGCTTCATCCGACATCAAAAAATGTTGCCGATATTTACGCTGCGTAAAAGAATTGATAGTTGACAAGAATAGAAAATTCGATAATTTTAACGCGTTGTGTTGTACTGTAGGGTTCCATAATAAATTTCCAGCAATTCAATTATAACCTACAAAAAGAGAAAAATAAATATGTCAAAAAATAAAAAAGTTATTTGTGCTTAATATTAGTAGGTCTTATTTGGCCCACCCTTATTTACGGCAAGACTATATCCAGTCTGTGCGGTTTAGGAACCTTATTAGGCTGAGACTCTCGAACAGCGGTTTGCACAGGGTTAACATTCTGTCCTTCCATAGGGCAGGGCATTCACAGAGGAAATGGGAGATTGTTTCTTTTTCTCGGGTTGTTTACAACTATGACAGTATGTGTTGTGAGGGATGCCCATTTTGGTGGCTTGTTCTCCGATAGACCAGAAGCCAGTTATGACTGCCGTTAGTCTTCAGGTGTCCCGTTGTTTCATGTCTATCAATGTCGACGATTGCGTGAGGTTGTAGGTGGGACATAACATCCTACTGATTTTGCATTTCGTCTGGTCTCTCCATCTACAATCTGCGATTTGAAGGTATTTTAGGGAAATTGCATTCTTGACCGCACCTAATGGTGTGAATACCGGTACTGCAAGAACGTTATTCATGGCAGATCGACCTCTTGCCAGTTCATCGGCTTTTTCGTTACCTTCTATGTTCCGGTGTCCCGGGACCCAAATTAAGGTTGCTTTATGGTTTTCACTCAAGATGGTGAGGCTATTCCTACTTTGCTCCACGACTTTAGAGGTTGTTGTAGCCAAGTCCAGTGCTTGGATTGCCGATTATCCGAAAGAATAGCAATATTGTCCTTAAAAGAGAAATCCGTGATTAGTAGCTTCCCCAATTGCCAGTACTTCGGCCTGGAAGACACTGCTGGTATTAGGGAGACGCACAGATTTTTCAATTCCAGGTCTATTAGAATATATACCATCTCCAACACTAGTGTCGAAGTTGTTTAGGGAGAATCCCTTATTCTATCCTTCCTTAGATGGAAAGAGAGTGGCAAAATTCCTATCAAAAGTTACCGTCGGGACGATGTAGTCAGTCCTCACCGAGATTAACTGAGTTTGTCGCAATAATAGACTAGCGGGACCATAAGCTTTTTCTTTCCGGCGACCCGCTTCATTTCATTTAAATGCACTCGTGGTTGCCATCTTCTTAATATGTCTAATAGGTCTATTGGAATAACGTGTATCAGTGCATTGAGAGCCTCTCTAGGACATGATTTGATTGCACCGACCGTTATTGCACAGGCTGATCTTTCTATTCTGGTGATTAATTTGGTATTATACTGTCTCTTTCAACCAAACTACCGAACCATACGATAAAATAGGTCGTATAACCGCCTTATACAGCCATAATGTATGCTTAGGTTGAAGACCCCACCTTCTTCCAAGCATATGTTTACAGGCATATAAAGCAATTTCTGCTTTCCTCACCCGTTCTTCGATGTTTAATTTCCAGCTAAGTTTGGGGTCCAGAATTACCCCTAAGTACTTTGCACTGGGTGAAAGTGAAAGAGTTTGTCCGTTAATATTTAGTAGAGTAAAAGTTGGTATCTTGTATCTGGTGGTAAAAAGCATAAGTTCTGTTTCACATCCTGTGACCCAAGAGTTAAGCTCGCCTAACGCCCTTTGGATGACCCCACGGATCGTATTGGGACACAGTCCTGACACCATTAGCACCACATCATCAGCGTACGCAACCACTTTTACCCCACCTCTATTAAGTTTTATTAAGATTTTGCTGATCACACATAGCCAAAGAAGTAGAGATAATACTCCCCCCTGTACTAACATTGTTAAAGGCGGCTTCTATGTTATATCCCAGAATGCCGCCGTGGTATAATGTTTGTTCTCTAGAGAGCCCTCTATCGTTCGGAAAACCTCGTGAAGCGCTGTCTCTTGTCTTGATGTTTTTCCGCAAATGGAGGAACTTACAATTTTACGCCGCCTACGAATGCCAATGGTTTTTATGAGAAGCTTTTTCCTGCCAGTAATGCACTCGGGGATTTGCCATCGTCTGCGTAGGGGTGACTGCAATTAGAAAAAAATGTTCCTATTAATTTGTGCTTCGTGTCAGAACATTCGACCCAGGGCACTATTAAATGATATTTCGAACCTGTGCACTTCCGAATAATCAAATAGTCCAGTTATTTAGGGATGATATTTTCGTTCATTTCTCGACTGGCTTCGAAGATCAACTCAATTTTCGAATGCCATATGGCTCGAACGACAAATGGTTCGAACGATATACGCCTTAAAGCTTTAATTCCATACCAAGCGTGCCAGATATGACTGATAGACTTCCAGTTATGACTTTCAGCGCTATATTCAGCTGCCAAATCTTATAGTCACTAAAAGCCACAGAGTATGGAACGCTTGATATGGAGTTATATAGTAGATTTAGAGTCTTCATAATTTCAGAATTCTAACATAAATTTTTAATTATGTAGGCGACGATCAGCTAGTGTTTTCATGCCAGTACTTCTGTATTTACATGCACATACATACTTGTAGTTTTACTCATATTTTTTAATTCTTTATTACATATAGCATGAATAGTCTTACAATTCTATAATTACTCATGTATATACATATGTATGCGCCTGCTCCCCACATGGGCATATTGTGGGTGTTATCAATGTATCAGTGCAAAACAGTGCTGATTAAAATTGGCTTTAAGGTTAAGAACGCTGTCTGTGGAGTTTTTGATTAATTACCCATTTATTTAGTTCCTTTTTACACATATACAGCCATAAATATATAGACACTTATTTGTGACTATGTCCATATCTTTTCATCACATTTAAAATGTTTTTCGCGATTTTTATAGCTCACATCCGCTTAATCAAAACATTTAATTGAGTTAAAAATAAAACAAATTTACAATGAAACTTAAAGAAAATATGTACAAATATGTATGGCTTATAAAATTTTGTCAACAAATTAAACACTTTTCTAAAAAGACAGCGCGAAGGTACTTTCAAACATGCGACCAGGAAGTTCGACTGACGTCAGAGCATTTTTGTATTATAATAAATACTAGGAAAATATTATATTTCTCTTGCTTGCTAAAAGGTAAAGATGATTATGAAAAATGTCCAAATCGTTTGCGAAGATGGATATAGGGATAAGCCATAAACTGGCTACACATCGCCAGTGAATCACTTTAAACTTATCACTGCGGATTCAGACAAACGTCGGCTTCATTATACGACGTGTGTTCAAAAAGTATCGCGAATTTTGAATTTTCGCAGGTTAAGTACGGTGGTACAAAATGTTCTCAGAAGGCCGAGAAGATGTGAACGACGAAAAGCGTGCCGGACGCCCGAGCACTTCAACAACAGACGAAAATATTGATGAAGTGTAGAAAATGGTATCGTCGAATCACCGTTAGAGAAGTTGCTGCAGATCTAAACATATCGATTTTCTCGTGCCGTTCGAATTTTTTCAATGATTTGGGCATGAGACGGGTCGCCGCAAAATTCGTTCCAAAACTGCTCAATTTCGACCGAAAGCAGCATCGCATGAACATTGCTAATGAGATGTTGGACTCTGTCCGCGACGTCCCAAATTTGCTCCAGAGGGTCATAACTGGTGACGAATCATGAGTTTATGGTTATGACGTGCAAACCAAAGCTCAATAATTTTAATGGAAACTGCCGCACGAACCAAGACCGAAAAAAGCGAGCCAAGCTCGGTCGAATGTAAAATGTTTGCTTACCGGTTTCTTCGATTGCAGGGGCGTTGTGCCTCATGAGTTCTTGACACAGGGTAAAACGGTCAATAAGGAATATTACCTGCAAGTTATGCGCAATTTGCGCAAAGCAATTCGCCAGAAACACCCGGACTTGTGGAAGAACAAAAATTGGCTCTTGCATCACGATAACGCCCCTGCTCACACATCGTGGCTTGTGCGCGACTTTTTGGCCAAAAACAACGCACTAATGATGCCACAGCCACCGTATTCCCCAGATCTGACCCCTGTGACTTTTTCTAGTTCCCGAAACTGAAGAGGCCCATGAAACGACGACGCTACGATTGACGATAAAAAAACGGCATGAGGGAGGAGCTGAACAAGATAAAAAAATGATTTTTTGAAGTGCTTCGAAGATTGGAAAAACGTTGGCACAAGTGCATAATATTTCATGGGGATTACTTTGAAGGGGACAAAATAGATATTAATGAATAAATAAATAATTTTGGAAAAGACACAAAATTCGCGATACTTTTTGAACACACCTCGTATAGCAGAAATTCCCTAAAAATCAAAGATTAAAAAATATATATATTTTTCAAATAAAATTAAATAGATCGTTAGACAGAACAGATCGTTATCGAACTTGAATTCAATTCTAAGTTCCTGCTGGGCTGTCGCCGATCTCTGCAGAAATGGCCAAAAAAAAATGGGCTTCTTTCTCCTCAGTTAGATCTGAGATCTGTGGGATATGAAGGTAAAGCATTTGAAGGGTTAGCTTGCAAGGCAAGGTATAGGGTGATTCAATAAGACTGCAGATTTTAATTTAAATATAATACAAATAAAGTGGACGCCATGGCTAAATGGGTTAATGCGTTTCTACCATTCGGTAGTGCCCGAATGCCCGAACAGGAAACTCCAATTGATAGGAAAAGTTTTTTCTAATAACATTCGTGTCACCTTTTACCAAGCAGTGAGTATTAATATCGAAAAGTCTCAATGTAAAACTAAAATTCTTTTTGATTTAAAATTGCATTATTATCAAAGCGGTGAACCAACCAACCAATTCATGGTTTCTTGGATGCAGACTAGGGCAGAGACACAAGCGATAGAAAGTTGCCTACTGGAAGCGCTTGTGTTGCAGCTAGAAGCGTAGTTTCAAGGGAGTTGAAAAAACAACAACAGCACTCAGACGAAGTATTTAGCCCTATTGACTACGGCTAGAGGCGGTATATATCAACAAATTGCTTAACGAAATGGGTTTTCCTATGATTTTGAACTGCGATAAGCAAAGCGCGCAGCAACTAGTAAAAAGTCCAACATATCATGCACATAGCCAGCATATTGATATTAAATATCATCATGTCAGAAATGTGTGCAAAAATCATAAAATAGTATAAACTATGTTTGTAACATTGAAATTTTATGAGACATTCTAACGGAAAATTGTCAAAAGATTAAACACTGCGAATTTAGGACAGATATGGGTGTTTTTCAGTTTGTTGCTTTAATATTTATAACTGTAACTTTGCGTACATGCTTTCATTCAGAAGGAGTATTGGATTGTAAGAGGTGTTTTCAAAAAATTAGGTGAGTTTTCAAATTTAAAAAATTTACGTATGATACATTCAATATTTTTTTTATGTTGGTACACTCGTCTCGAAGATATGTTCACGGTTTTAGCAAATTCATGTTTAGTTTGTTTGTGAGTGCTATCGAACAAAATGGATCAAAGAAGTCGCGTCAAATTTTGTCTAAAAAATGGTATTAAGTGCTCAAACACACTTGAAATGTTGACAGTGGCATACGGTCAAAGTACTCTGAGTCAAAAAATTGTTTGCAAGTGGTACAAGCGTTCCACAAAAGGTCGAGAAGATGTGAATGACGACGCTCGCTCTGGACGCCCCAACACATCAACAGCCGATGAAAATGATGAAAAAGTGAAGAAAATTGTTATTGAGAATCGTCGAATCACAATTAGAGAAGTTGCTGAGGATGTCGGCATATAGGTTGGCTCATGCCGTGCAATCTTTTCGGAAACTTGTGGCAGCGAAGTTCATTCCGAAATTGATGAATTTCGACCAAAAACAACGTCGCATAAGCATCGCTCAGGAATTGTTGAGCGACGTCAACGATTGAACAGATTTGCTTAAAAGGGTTATAACTGATGAAGTATATGATTATGACATTGAAACCAAAGCCCATGAGTATATGATTATGACATTGAAACCAAAGCCCAATCGTCCCAATGGAAGAGTCG